>JACDOX010000114.1:1899367-1974900 GCA_014549065.1 Cardinalis cardinalis
TTTTCTTCTCAGCAACTATAAAAATTCAAAGCTCCAGTTGCTCTTTCCCCTGAGGATTTTTTTCCTATATCATTTAACTTTTTCTGGCATCTTTCTTCCTTCCCTTTTATGCTACAAATTTCCCCTAAGCAATGRGAACTTGTATTTGCATCTTTGACAGCAAAGGGGAGACTGACGGATGGAAGCAATGCTCTCTTTGAATAATGCAAGATGTTGTGACACTGACATAATAAGGAGTCCTAAATAATAGGTCCTTCTTGATACAATTTAAAAATATGCAGCCTATTGTCTCAGCCACCAGCAAACCAGCTCATAACTACTGCCTCAAGAGTAAGCCTGAGTTCTATCCATCTCAGTGGCAGCTGACAGCAGGAAACTAATCTCTCTTAAAAATATTTACCAATCACTTTTTGTTTGTAATTAAATCAACAGTGTTCACCCACCAGTTCAGGAAAATTGCTCTCTCTTTTACGACATTTCAGAGCAAGAAGTGCGCTTAAGTTTTACTCATCACTGCCCTGAGGGAAGTCAGTTCCAATTACAGTTGCCTGCATCACCTAATCYCAGTCAAGACCCTGTTCTCTTTTGTGTTTTCATTATTTTTTTCCAGTGGTGCCCACAGATATTAACAAACAGGAAAGAAATAGTGATACAATGGTAAATCTTATAGGCTTAAAACACCCATGGGCATAAAACAATCTGAATCCTATGGCACTGACACCACTGGCTGACGTTCTCATCCTTAGGATTTTATCTGTGTCTTAGTGCCTGTAATTTTATTTGGTACATTATTTGCCACATTAAAAGAAATTAGGAGTGACTTGAAAGTTCTTCAAAAGGTGAAAAATTGGTTACTTTCAGTTGTACTTTTAATTATGCTTATAAATTGATATAACTTATACCATTAGAGAGGCTTTATTAACTTTTATAGATTTTGAACTACAGTTTCAATGACATAATTTTGTAATTAGTGACTCATAGTCTTTCATTAATGGAATTTCTGGAAAATGCTGTCAGAATTATAAAGAAAGAGGGAAAGATACAAGAAGGGCAAACTGTATTAGAATGTAGTTAATTTTGTATAGAGACTTACGCCCTCTGACAGCCAATGAAATTTTCATATATGCTAATAGTTAATTGAAGTTCAGAGTTGCATGGAAGATTTGCCATGTAATAAAAGTTTAAACCAACAGCAAAACCATCTAYAGTTATGACAAGAAAAATGCAATCTAATCAAGAACAAAATAGTGCAACCTACCCAGGGTACTTTTCAAAGTTACAGCCAAGAAGAATATAGTATGTACTTTTACACACTTTTGGTTTGGTGTGGTCCTGGCATACCTGAGACAGCATGTCCATTTTGCTTCTACACCTCATATTGATGGACGTTATAGACCCCCAATGCTAAGCACTATCTGTTACTGTGCAGCCATAGCAAAATTAAATTCAGCATGAGATTTGCTAAACCCCACATTCACCAAGATGTAGAACAGCTGATTAAAGTCTGCTTCCATTTTTTTCTTACATTGTCRTTGACAGTGCAATCAGATTTTAAGTTATAGCTGGTTTTCTATTTCTGTCTTTGTCTAGTGTTGCTGAGAATAACTGCATGCCACCTRCACTAAACAATCCCTTCCCCAGCCATAGCCATCACTTCTGTGGACATAGCTTATCACATCAGCTTTATTAGCTGATGTATAAAGACACACACAGCAATGGAAAAGTCATCATAGTGTTATCTTCCTTTTCAAAGAAACAGTATTACAGATAGCAAATTCTATACTGTGGCTTCAAGACCTTTCTCCATTGCAACTGCTTCCCTGATGTATTGCAGCTTGCAGTAGGTAGAGATAAGCAAAGTAAATATAGAGTTAGCTAAAGCTGTTGTGCATTTTCAAAGGTGTACAAAAAATATCCAAGTTTCCTTTTATTTCTGAGAAAGTGGTATAGATGAAAACACCAAGGGTATATTTCTTCTTCCACAGGAAACCAAACATCTATTTGAGACACTAGAGTTATATCTTTTGTTCAGTTTATGATAGAGGTCTTCTTTCTAATCTTGCCAAGATGTCTGAACCTGAACCATGTTCACTTTAAAATGATGACTACATGTCACTGTTTATACTATATAATGTTACAAATACATGTAGGAAAAATACTTAGAATAATATGGTAGAAAAAGGCAAATTAAAGCAAAAAAAATTCCATGCAATTGTACTCCTGGGGAATATCTATCTATGGTGCAAGAGTTTGCATGGCTTCACCTGAATTGTAGACAAGAAAGGTTCAGAAATAATCTTACAACTTTCTTCTACCATCTCTRCAGTGCTTGTGCGTTGGCATTTTCTTAGGAGGAGACTGGACTTCTGACTGTTATTACATATCTCTGTTGTGCCTGGATATACCAACTCAGACAAACTCCACATGAATCTTAAAAGACTCTTCAATACTTAGTGGATATCAAAGCCACTTTTGGCACTGTGTGAAAGCCTCATTCCAAGGCCAAGGGAGAGCTGGTGGTGTCGAACATGGCACAAAAAATCACCTCCTGCTCTTGTATTTAGCAGTGTGGGAGATAAGTGACCCTGTACATGTCAGGACACTCCAACTTTCCTTTTGTCAGATGATAGCTCAACAGAATCTGCTACTCAGGTCCAAGGGATTTGCGAAACTGTCCTAGGAGATAACGTAAAGGAAAATTGTACTACACATGGACATCATAGCTGGACTTGTGGGAAAGGATCTGCAGTGTCTTCTATTGATCCAAGTTATTCCATGAACATCTGGAGGGCAGTGTCTTATTCCATCTACCCATGAAGGCATAACAAAATCAGTGCTGAAAATAATAAYGACAGAAAAACAAACTTTAAAAACTATAAAAATTATAGACCTGACAGGACGAAAAGAAATATACCAAATTTATCAGACCTTGCCATTTAAGAAAAACTTTTTTTTTTTCATTTAGGAAAAACAGAGGAAAGACGTGTTTGCACATCTGTCTCTGATTTTCCAATGTTTATTTAATTCTAATACTCACATAACACTCAAAGTGATCCTGACAGATATCTGATAATGAATCTGCTTTGAAACTCATCCAGAGAAGAAAAACCCGTTCGGGGAATCCAGTGCTCTAGCTCAAAGGGAATAAGTTGCAATCAGCCTGGAACCAGTTAATACAATTACACTTGTACAGTTCTTTACTTGGAATGTTTACTAAGTGTTTTGAGGCTATAAATGAACAAGAGTTGGCTAGGCATAACTTTAAATCCATCTCCTGCCTGCCTGTGAGTAAGAGTGTAACATGATTTGTCCCCTCTGAGGAGAGTGGAGATTTGTGTCTGTAGACTCCTAAATTTAAAGAAATACTTGTTTGATCTAAAATTTCAATTTAAAATTGTGACAGCTGCCTGTGACTGAAATCTTCTTTTGATTCATCCATGGGGAACTTTTCCTTATTTTCAAAGTATCTCCCAGTTGTCTTTAAGGTTAATTTATTGCACCACCAGATGAAGGAATGTTATAGCCATTTCACTTGGGTTTTTTTTCCCAGTAAGAACCACTGAAGGAAATGCTATATGTGTTTGAAAAGCATCATATCTTTATGCCTTTAAGGTACTACTTGATCACCCTATTGCAGAATTTCCTGAAGAAGCAGCAAACAGCAACCTTAAGTTTGTGGGCAAAAGATATGATATTTATATTTCTGCGACTTCTTTTTTTTTCCTGCCAGAAGTCACGTTCACTGATCAGAAAATTCCTGGTCTGCTTTTACACTACAAGAAAGAGAGGGACAACTCCATTTTATCATTCCTAATTTTAATGTTGTTTGTAATTCACGGTGCTAACTAGGCTTCAGTCACAACTGATAGGGGCTTACCCAAAAGCAAATGAGAAGCACTTGTCCCCTCAGTCCTTTTCAGGCTACTGGAATGTCCAGATGACCTTTGCATGTAAACTTACCCATCTTACTGACAAGAGCAACACAATCCTCCTCATCTGGTAGGGAGGCCAAAACCCATTGCTTGTCACTCCACATCAAAGGCAAAGCAATGGGGAATTAAATGTRGCTGCTGAGCTGGCTAGCTCTGTGAGAGTGAAGACACTCTTCCTTTGCGAGCTTCAATGGAAAAGGCAGAAAGAATTTAATCAGCTTTTCAATACATACTTCTGAAGTAATAGGACAGCTTTCTGACTAAGATAATTTTATTTATAAAGTCAGTGCAGTTTGCTGTGTTTGTTTAGAGTAAAACTTTTTAGCTCAGCTCAAGTAATGAGCTTCCTCAGGGATTGTGCAAGAAGCATTTACTATCCACGGTACAGCAGGCAGGCTGGAATTGGGGCAAAGCTCTTTGGAGGYGTCGCCAGCTCTGTTTTGATTGCTGCTGAGTGCCTAGCGGCATGTCATGCGGTTCTTTGACTACGTGTTTGGAACTGGAGGGCCTGAGATGAACAAGCAGGTAGGGTAGTAGTTAGCTACAGAAAAATCAGTTTGTGGAACAATTTGCAAACCAGGAAATGTTTTCTTTTAACCAAGTATAAGTAGAGTTCTGAAAAAAATCACCTTTCTCATATGATGTATTTATCTGTATGTCAAAGTCTCAGGATTATTTGATGTCCTAGAACTCAAGGAGAATGAAGCACAATGAGACTAACCTGGGGAGAAGCTTACAACAGAGGGCAGGCTGACAGCCATGGATGTGGCCTATGAAGATTAGAGTAGGTGACTCTTCTGGTGTGGAATGAAGTTCCCATGAAGAATAGAAAGATTTGTTTGTGTTATCTAGCACCTGGCCAGCCAAAATGACTGAATGAAAAAGGTTGGCTTTACACATCTTTTAAGACTATTGATAAAATRCTCATATCAAAGCCATATACCACAGGAAAACTAAATAATATAGATTTTATCTAAAATACATAAAATTCACACAACAGGAAGGATGCTATGTTCTATCCAGCCATCATGCAGGAAGGAGACAGGTTTTTCATTATTTTCATGCCCTTATTTCATACTTTGTTTTGATTTGAGCTGGGAATCCGTATACTGCATGGAAAAGATGATAAAGCCAGTATGCAGTGCAAGATATTAAAATAACAGAAACCCAAGTTTCAGTCAAGCCATCTGCTCCCTTTTCACAATAGCTATGTGTTTAAGGGAAAAAAGAAGGAAAAGAAACTAGAGCTAAACAGAAATAATGCTAAGGTTAAAGAAAAAAATTGGTGGAAAAAAGAATTAAAAATATTTTCATTATATATCCACTTAAAAATTTTGCTTCTCTAAAAACAAGAAAATTACACTTGTATTGTAAGTTAAAGGATTCAAAATAAACATAAGGGAATTTGAAAACTTTTAAACATACTGAAACTGTAATTTTTAATTTCTGTTATGATAAATCCAATAAACCTGATTTAAAAATTCAAAAAACTTTACATATTATGGAACCTATACTTTTAGCAGAAAAAAATTAACCAAAAACTTGTTTTTTATTTTACATGCTTTTAAGGAGCTTAGGAAAAAATGCAGACAGAATTTAGAAAACCAAAAAACCAAAAAAATCCAAAACTCCCCTTATCAGACCAAAATTAACTTTTTACTTAGAAAGATTAATACCAGTATAGAAACATTAGATAAAAATATTTTGTCTCAAGCATGGAGTTACAGGAAACCATTGCCCTAGGTTATACATTGAAATGAACCTGTTAATAACTGCGCTGGACAGAGAAAGAAGAACTTTTATTTTATTATGAGCAAAATACTGATTATTTTATACAATACATTAAATAGTTTTAGGCAAAAACACATTTCAAAGGAGATACATCAAGCTTTTCACTGGAAAAGCAGTTATGTTTCCACCAAAAGATTTATGGTACTTGTATCTAATAATAGACATCAGATTATTTACCTCAAGTTTCTTTACTTTCCAAAACAGAAGCCACAGTGAAAGCTGGTTTCATAGGGTCAAAATAGTTTAGCTGTTTAATCAGTCTTTTGTCCTAAACTGATGTGCAGTGTTTGAAACCACTATAATGAAGCTCTTTAAATATGKGGGAAACATATAGCCATTTCCATTCAAGACTGCTGTTCCCATAGTGGAACTAGTTGCTGTTTTTCATTGTTAGTTCTCTCTCGTCAAGTAAGCACTTTGCTGCCATTTTGTATTTACAGATCTCTAGTGATCAACACTGCCAGACCTCAATCAAATCATCTGGTGAAGCACCTGTGTCCTCCAGCACCTACAGGAAAGAAACAATGTGCTATGRAGTCCTACAGTTTTCTCATCAGAACAAAAAAAAACCAGATCCTCGGCTCCGTTTTAAATCTTAGGCTTTTAAATCAAGAAAACCTCTAGCAGTGTGATAACATGCAAATAAGATCTGACCATTCAAGCTTTTCTTTATTTCCTATTGGTTTAAATAAAGGCACTAGACCAAGCTGTGGTTCTGAGCATGCTGCATGAGTCAGACCTGCTACACAGGCAGGAGACGCTTTCTTTGTCTAGCAGGGGAACATCTGGGATGGGTCACTGAACATGGCAATATCCCTGTGCCCATGCAACCTGTCAGCATCAGCAGCCGACCCCTGACGCTCAGAAAATATCTGCATGACTCTGACCGCTGGCACAGGCTTTCTTCTGTGAAAGATGTGCAGATATTTCTTCAGATGTATCTTGATAGTGCCTCGTCTTAGAGTAGAGCTACATTTTTGATTGTATCTATGTATCTGTAAAGGCATGGGTAAAAAAGAGACAAACCATGGCTACTTTAGAGGACGTGACTTTTGCCAGAGAACAAGAATTCCTCTCATGGGAGCATTTTCAAAGGGTGATTTAAAAAAAATAAGACAGCTTTGTCTGAGAGAAGGAAAACTTCAGGCAGTGCAGGATAGGCAGGAATATGAGCAGGTGGGGTGGCAATCCTTCCTTTATAAAGTTGTATTCTATTTATTTCACTGATTCTGTAGCTATCTTTCTGTTCCCTACTTTTAGAGACATCCATTATTTCATTCACTGCTTAGGTAAGAGGAAAGCTGAATCAATCAGTCAAACAAGTAATGTAACTGTTGATTAAATCTGGTTCTCGGTGTACATTTCAGCCAAGAGAGCCCATTTTTTATTGAAAGAAAAAAAAAAAAAAGAAAGAAAGAAAAGTAGTTTATGTAACAGCTTTAAAGCCAAAAGCATCTGATCATTTTACAAGCTGGAGAAAACATGACTCAAAACAGTAACAAAATGCAAAACCAATCTGTCTAGCCCTCCCAAGGGAACTGCAACTAAGATTACCCTATACATGGTTACTATCTATACAATGATTTTCTTAATGTCTAAAGGCAATTTAATCTCTTTCATTTATCAGGAAATAAAAACARCTGTATTAGACACAACACTAGTATCTATTGGTGTGCTGTGAGTACAGCAAAAATAGGATCATCCTGATCAAAGGTTGACTCTTGAGTGATGAATTCTGAATTGGTTGAGATACATCCAAGACACAATGTAAGGTTTTTTAATAGTCCATGAAGTCAAGGCTCACTCCCCAAATTGAGGAAAAAGCTTTTCAGATGAGTAGATTAAAAAATATTACTAAATTACTAAGGACAGCAGTACTCACTTATTATTGTTTTGAGTCATGTTTTCTGCAGCTTGTATAGTGACCAGATGCTTTTGGTTTTAATGATGTTATAAAAAGTTAAACTTGTTCTTTCTTTCTTTCTTTCTTTCTTTCTTTCTTTCTTTCTTTCTTTCTTTCTTTCTTTCTTTCTTTCTTTCGAAATATGCATTGAGATACACATAGATACGTCAGTCCATCAGCATAAATGCAGATCAAAGCTCAGGGGTTTTTTCTCTCTAATGTCTGTTCCTCTCTCTTCCTTGTAATGTATGCAGGAGATTTTCAAAGCACTGGGAAAGGAACAAGGAAGAGACTGCAAGCGTTGTAGTAAGAGGCTGTGAAGGGATGAACACAAATCCTTCTGAATTTTTTTTCCCAAATTTCACTCTTCATAGAACAACTTGTACTTTGCAGCAACTAATACTTTAAAACCATGCAGTTTTCAATATTACCTGAGTGAAATGAGCTTATTTCAGCTTAATTATGTTCARAAAATTACAGCAAGTTTATAAGAAAAAAGCATAAAATTACATTAGTCTCAAACTACTTGAATTTTGATAACTCACCATTATTTGCAACAGATATTATCAATTTTAACTTTTTAATACGTTCTTCTATATACAAATGAATAAGATATGAGAATAAAAAGGTAAATTCTGTCATTAAAGTATGGAATAATAGAGAAATATATTATATAGAAAGKTCATTGTTTAATTTTAAAGGCTGTGAATGAAATCTTTTCCAGCACTTTGCTTCATTTAAAAAAATAGTTTCAGAATTACAAGGATTTCATAAGGTCAGCCCTTAATTTATAAAAAAGTCTGATGCATTTTCAAAAGTTATATCCCTATATAAAAATAAATAGGGTTATATAGAGATATATAAAGGACAATTATATGGTAATCTTGTTTTTAGACTGTCTTCATATGTTCACTAGTTAACAGAGACTTTTTTAAAAGTATTTTTTAAGATTTTTAAGTAYAAAAATGATAGGGATAGACTGACATTTTTAGTGACAGAATACTAGCTATATTGCTCTCACAATACATTTTCTGAAACAGACATAATTACAAAAAGTGATCTAGACACAGATATAAAAAACCCTGCCAAGTACCAAGCATTTTCAGATTAGGCGTGAAATTGTGATTAATTAGGAATTTACATGTCAGAGGTTTGTGAACATGTTAAAAAATTATGTAGTGAAATAGAATAAAAGTGATAATAAGAGCCTTTTTAAACATCTCTGCAACTCATTGTGAATGCCTATTCAAAATTAATAGAATGTTACATAACAAAAGACACATTACAGGCTGGGGATAGTGATTTTYCTTATTGATTCTTCAGGTAAAGCATGGGGTTTTAATTCCTTTTGAAAAAGTTGTTCACTACACAAAAAGCAGAAGAGGAGTTGTAGCACTTTGTGCTAATGATACAGAGTGTACTCTTAGATTTCAATAGTGTGACCTTTTTGRGGACATTTGGCTTTTTTGTGCTGAACTTCCAAGAAAAAATGCTCTTATTTCAGCTGCATATTACCAGTGCTTCCAAAATAGTAGCAGTAGTAATGGCTGCATATTATCTGCAGGAGCAGCACTATTATCAGTGATGATCTAGTATTGGAGAACAGGACATTAAGCAAGGCTATTCAAAGCCATAGTAGGCAATACATTTAATAAACATCAGGCAAAACAAGGTCTGTGATTCCAGACATTAGGTTGATGAACTTATCCTGTCTAGTACGTAAGCTTAGAAATATTTAAAGTAAGTGTGAGACAGTCAACCTTACATTTTCCCTATGYAAAGAGAAGCCATATGCTTTGAATCAAAAGTTACCTAGGCTTTAGGGATTTAAAAAAATAAAATTAAAAACTTGAAAAAACTGCAGCAAATCTTAGAAAACCTCTCAAATCCTCCCGCTTTTTTCTGAAATTGCAGTTTTCATCTACAAACAAAATGAACTGTCCTGGAAATGCAGCAGTTCTCATGAAATCTTCAGTGAATGTAAGGAGAGCAGTATTAAATAGATTTAATTGAGAACCCAAAAATCAGTGACCTTTTCAAAAATGCTATATCTCAGCTCAGAAAGGTTTGGTGGATAGAAATTTTCTCCAGAGAAATCTCTAGTTTTTAGTTGTTTTAAAAAGCTGCTTGAGATATTTAAATAAAAATACTTCAATGAACTTTGAAATCACTTCTGATTTTRAACAAGACAGTCTTACATGAGTGGAGTTTTATATGCTAAAATTTAAGGACTGTCTTCAAAACACGTGCAGAATTGATTCAGAGCTTTTCACCAGTATAATTCTATTTATTGCTAAAAAGATCTTATGGATACTTCTATTTTGGGGAAAAAGCTATTCTCAGAGACCAATTCCAGCAGAATAATAAATCACCTATTCCTGCCTGCAAATTTACCGACATGGGAGCTCCACGGCTCCCAGGTCAGTAGTCAGTTCCGCTTTACATCATATTGTCATATGGCTCGATGGGTCATGGCAGATCTCGGGTAAATCTCTCTTGCGCCATACAGCAGCACATGACAATTATTTGTGCAGTCATAGGCCTGCCTTGGAAACTTTTCCAGTATGCTTCTAACACTTAAGAGATAACAATACTGCAAAACTCTTCCCGGGAAAACTACAGACTTTGAAATTTTAAAACATGCCTTTATTCTTTCTCATTTCAGGTGCAATCTGGATATTCACATTTTTCCTCTCAGTCTGCTTTTTCCATACACTCCCTCCCTGAACTTGACCTGCACCAGCCATTCCAAACTTGAACATTAAAAATGATATTTATTTGGTGTACTTCTGTATTAACCTGCTATACCATTCCAATACAAGAGTCTGTGCATGTTAGCATTTAACGGAGAAAGAATGAAATTTGGAAGTTCATCCTTTGTGGTTAGATTTGCAGCAGTGAAAGTCCAATGTATCGGGTCTCTGTCATCTAATGCATTAAAAAGTCATCAAATACGTCCTATTTGGAAACAATCCTTTGTTAACAAGCGTTGAGATCTGTGTGTAGAACTGTACATTTAGCATTTTTAGGGGYTTTAATGCCACTGTGAACCCTGGTGGCTGCTGGCCTCTGCCCATATCCTCTTACCACCTTATGCCCAGAAACATTACATCTTAGAATGGGCTGGAAACTCATTACCTGGGCTTTTTGGACCATGGCAATTTGACTAAATAAGAGGAAAATCAGTTATTAATACCAAGAACAACATGCTTCTCTACCAAAGATTTACAAATATTATGACCAATATCAATGGTGGGGAATCATATATATAATAATATAGTATTTGGATTCATATTTAAGCCTCAGGATCCAGGAAGATGTCCTTAGCAGTCAAATTTTTGGAAACCTGCCTTTTTCTTTGCCATAGATCAGGGAAATGATAGGAGTCAGTCCAGCAACTGAGTTAGTCACACAACCATGAACCACAAGAAAATTAAATTAAACATAGTTTTAATTGAATAAATTAACGGCTGTTAAAGCCAAACATTGTGTGTGTGTGAAGGTAAAAGACAAAGAAGGCAGGTGAGGGAGAGGGTCCAAAATGAAGAGCAGAAAAAATTCTTTGTGAAATAAACAAACACCTTCACATGGTCAAATGCACTGTCAGAAGTTTTTGTTTTTCTTGCTCCACTGCACTGATGTATTTTGACAGGATATTTTGCTCTGCCTCCAGGGTTTTTAGGGAAAAGGAACTCATGGGCTATTACTGTTCCAGTGAAGAGTTTTGACTGAAATGTTTTGGTTCATTTCCTTGAGCTATGCATTAGCCAGATGGTTTGATGCATGTACCATGCCACCCTGTTTGATCCTGCTGTTGGACTTAAGCTCCTGTTCCACCGTCAAAGGGAAGGATTGTTATGAATGTTCTTATTAACATTCACACTGAAGAGTGATCTGACTGCCACTTCACTCATACTGCAGGTTAAGTGAGAGTCAAAACAGAGAAAAATCTTTACCTCTACTAATGCAAACCAGTCTGAGAGASGGTTTTGAGCAGAAAATTAGATTCTAGTATTAAGGGCTTTCCTCTTYTTTGACAGAGATTTACTATGTCAAAATCTCCTCTTCATTACAAAATAAGAAAACAGTATCTAACTCTTTTAGAGGGGAGAAAATATATTCTACAAGGTTTTGTGATAAAATACTTGTGTAGAAACTAATAAAATTGTGAATTTATTAACAATATGACTAAATTTGATGCAGTACTTGAAATCCCTGCTCATGGGCAGGACCTATTTTGTGGGGTATGTATACATGTGTATATCACATAAACCAGAAATTCCTTATGGATGGGTATCCAAAGAGGAGCTAAAAGGTGCAAAGGAGACTGGAGCTCTCTGTCATCCATCCAGTTCTAGCAGAACACCCCAGAGAGCTGAGGGCAAACACATCCTGTAATAGAGCAGACAGTTTCCCCTAAGGCTGCTCTCCAAAGGTGATAGGCAAGTGCAGGGACAAAATCATCTGGGTGCTCTCAACTTGAGAGAACATGTAGAGAGGCATCAACATTTTAAGAATCTAGCTTTAAACACAGTAAGAAGTCTAGTCCTTAGGCAAGGAACTTAGGTATCTGCTGCATCTCTTAACAGCTGATTCTTGCTATCCAGAGATTAGAAATGTCAACCTACACTGACTCAAAATTGATTATACAATAATTTTTATTTCTGTATGRCCAAAACAATATCCTGTTCTCAAAATTACTTTTCAGGACAACATTTTTCTTCTTTAGAACACATTGAGCAATTGTGCAATATTGTTACTGGTCTTAGTTAGTTAGTATGTCAGTGGTGTAAGAAGATGCTGAAGAAGATGATTGCCTCTGTCAGCCCACACATAATGAAGCATTTAAAATTTCCTCCACCATATATGATTTGCTGAATTCTTGTGATACTGAATTCCAGAGGCTAAACATAAACCAAGGAGAAGAAGGGATATGATGGGAGTTCTAACTAAAAGAAATGTTTCTACCATGACTTAAAAGGAAAAGCTTTATGATTTGGATGGAAGATCTGCAACTTAAATAGAATTCATTTGACTTCTGTGCAGGAATGATCTTGGATTTTGCCTTTTAATCTTGGAAGAAGAACTATTCTCTCTGACTGAGTGAGACAGGACGCCAAATTCTTATTCATGGCATAGTCTGCAAGTTCAGCATAAATTAACCTTTTGGTTTTTTCTCATATAGTTGTGTGCTATATATCCATAGTGCATTAGTTTCTGTTTACGCTAGACAGTTACAACAATGGAAGAGGTCCCYGAACCTCCTACATGCCAAAATATGCAGAAAAAACCAGCCTCAATATGAGCAATTACCAGCATATTTTGTGCCAAGATCAACAAAAAATCTGTCTGGTAGAATATATATTACCTGATTATACAGTAGTTGCTACATCATAACTAGCTTCTGTTAGAAATAACAGCTTGCATAAGAATCTGGTAAAATACCAGAAAGGTAATACCTTGAAAAGGATTTTTCTCTAGACAAGAACTTAAACATGCAAGTGTAAATACCAGGAAGATGCCTAAACCAAAAAATCATAGTAGAATAGAATAGAATAGAATAGAATAGAATTATAGAATGATTTGGGTTGGAAGGGCCCTTAATGATCATCTAGTTCAAAATCCCCTACCATGGGGAAGGAGACCTTTCACTAGACATGGTTGCTCAGAGCTCTGTGAAGCCTGGTCTTTAAACACCTCAAAGGATGGGGCATCCTCAACTCCTCTGGACAATCTCTTCCAGTGTCTCACCACCCTCACAGAAAAAAAAAAATTCTTTCAAATACCAAGTCTGAACCTCTTCTCTTTTAGTTTGAATCCATTCTCCCTGTAGTGTTCTGTCATTACARGTCTTTGTAAAAATGTCTATCTTTAGGCTCCCTTCAGGTACTGGAAGGCTGAAATTAGGATACTCCAAAGTCTTCWCTTTTCCAGGCTGACCAAATACAACTCTTTCAGCCTTTCCTGGAGAGCTGCTCCAGCCCTCTGATCATCTTGGAGGTCCTTCTCTGGACTCACTTTAACAGGTCCATGTCCTCCTTGCTGTGCTGGGAGCCCCAGAGCTGGATGCAGCACACCAGGCAGGATCTCACCAGAGGGGAGAGCTTGGCAGAATCCCCTCCCCGGCCCTGCTGGCCACGCTGCTTTGGATGCAGCCCAGGACGCATTTGGCTCTCTGGGCTGTGAGTGCCCAGAACTGGGTCATGCCCAGCCTCTCATCCACCAGCACCCTCAAGTCCTTCTCAGCAAGGCTGCTCTGATCTGCTCATCCCCAGCCTGTGATGATGACACTGGGGGTTGCCCTGACCCAGGGGCAGCACCTTGCACTGGTCTTGTTAAACCTCATGATGTTTCCATGGACCTTCTCGAGCTTTGTCAGGTCTCTCCTGTCCTTCAGAGTGTGGCAATCGCATCACTAATCTTGGTGTCATCTGCAATCTGCTGAGGCTGGACTTGATCCCTTCATCTTCTATATTAATAAAGATATTAAATAACACTAGTTCTAATATGGACCTCTAAGAGCAGCCAAGCAGCCACTTGCCAGTGATGTCCATCGACACACTAAGCTGTTGACCACAGCTCAACCAATTTATGCATCTTACAGTCAACTTACCAAATCCACCCCTTTCCAATCTAGAGAAAAGGATTTTCTGGGGCACCACGTCCAAGGCTTTGCAGATGTCCTGATAAATGATAACTGTAGCCCTTCCCTTGTCCCCTGATGTATTCACTCCATCAGAGAAGGTCGCTGGGTTGGTCAGACAGGACTTGCCCTCGGTGAAGCTGTGCTGGCCATCCCAAATCACCTCCCTGTTTTCCATGTGCCTCAGTGTAGCTTCTAGGAGGATTTGTTCCATGATCTTCCCAAGCACAGAGGTGAGGCTGACAGGTCAGTGGTCCCCAGGGTCCTCCTTTCTACCCTTTCTGAAGATGGGTACAGTATTTGACTTTTTTCAGTCRCCTGGGATTTCACCTGACTGCCATGATTTTTAAAATATTGTGGAGAGTGGCTTGGCAACTACATCAGCTGATTCCTTCAGAACTCTGGAATGCATCTTAACGGATTCCATAAATTTAGGTACATAATATACCTTCAAAAGCTCAGCTCAGTTGCACTTTGACAGATTAAATGACTGCTACCAGTAGACCAAGAAATTTTTTGTAAATGGTCTGCCCTGTCTCTCTGGTGATAATTTCAGTGGCTTCTCAGGGCTGGCAGAAAAAGATAAGAACCAACTATTCGGTGACTGTCATTTACAGGGAGTCATAGAACTGCAAGGCCACCTCCATTGCCCTAAATTAATAAACTGAATTGTCAGATACACACATGAGGCTGACACACATTTATTCTTCTGCCCTATTTATCTCTGGCCAGGATAGACTGAAAGCTGAAGACAGCACATTGTTCATACCAGTTTAGCAGACTGAGTGTCGGTCAACTCCTTATTTCATTCTGTCTGGAAGAGTTTGGTGCTGATCTCCTGTTTAAACCCCTTTAGTAGTCACAAAGTAAACATTTCGCTCAGTCTCCCTCCTAACAATGATCCTTCATTCTTTAGGGATTTTTATTTCTCTCCCTAGCCCACCTCCCACAAAACTGTGGTCAGAGCACACTCTATAAAAGAGTTCCTGTGTGAAAAAATTTAGGAATAAGTTGAGTGAAATGTCTTCTCAAATGCAAGACCATAGGACCTTAGGATTTTTTTCTGTTTTCTGAGGCCTTTAATTCAGAAAGATGTTTGGTTATCAATTTTTCTGAGTATGTCATAAAATTGCCAATTTAGTGTTGAATGATCAGGAACCTTAAAGTTTAAATGGGACTTTGAGCCTTACATACTTAGGATTTTGCCTGTTCTGAGGAACTAACTTCACTTAGTAATAGAAGTGTTTGTAAAATAAGTTTTTTTATCAATAGAGTATTTAGAGTGTTAAAAATCAGAGGTTGCCTGTCTCGTCCTCGATTTTGAGAGTCTAAATTTTCTTCTGTCTCTAATATAAAAAAAATACAATATGCAATGATATCCAGAATAAAATTTAAAAAACTACCTGGGTTTTTTTGGTATTGAGAGTGCTGATCAGTTTGGATTGTGATTAGAGGAAAACAGTAGACAGAAGATTCTTTCTGGGGGAACTTATAGATCAGAATATGCTAAAGAGGTTCATCTTTGCTCTTACAGCTTATGGAAATAAGCCTTGCTTCAAAAGGCCTTGCTTCAAGCCTTAGATATTTTGGGATATGTCTAGAGTTTGAGTCAGCCAGACTATGTCAGACACAGGTTAGTAAAAACACAATATATTGTTCTCAAAATGTTTTTCTTGACATTCACCCAAAATTTTGACATAGTTTCTCCCCATTGCTCTTTGATGATTATCTTTTCAAAATTTTGTTAAGTGACAGTGATACATTAGTTACAAATGGTAAATACAATTTTTAAAGAGCTGGGTTCCCAAAGCAAGATAAGAAGGCAGAAAGAGGCTCTAGCTCTACTGACACACAGCCAGCACAGAGCCAGGAGCAAAGAGCCTCACTGAACACGCAGGAATGAGGGGTGAGTTCAATGTCAAGGGCTCATTCAGACTTTTTGCTGCTCTGCCAATGCTTCCAGCAAGTGCCCAATTAGCAGTGACAGCGGTGATGGTGTTTATGAGAAACAAGCCTGAGACTGTCATTTCTTTAAATTTGAAACTGCAGAGAAGTCACAGGGTGGTAAAGCTTTTAAGTTCTTATTGACATGCACCAGAAACTGACCTCAAACTTGTGACTTAGAGGTGAAAGTCTTTATTTGCTAAGTCAGTTTGTCTCCCACAGAGTGAATTTGTGAAGCAAATTCCCATTCCATTCTATTCCAGCTTACTTTATTTCTCTTGAGATGAAGGAAGCTCTCCCCTGCACAGCAGCTAGAACAGGACCCTCCTATGCCCTTGTCTAATGAAGGAAAACTGGGCTGTGGAGTCACACAGGTCTGCGTGAACTAATTCATCAGCACATCCAACACTGAGAATTGAACAGTGGGAGGAATGCAACAACAATGGAAATTATAAATTCATTAGTTAAAAACACAGTAGATTGTCACAGGAGTTATTGCCTAGAGGCGTTAGTGAATGCAGTAACTACATTTAAAATTTTGAAAAAGAGATATGAAAGAGAGAGGAGGAAAAGAAAGAATATGTATTAAATACTTTGGAAAGGCTGAAATAAACACAAAAAAATTAGAAATTACTGAAAGGTTCCCCTAAGAGACAGTCTGTTATTTTGTTGGCTTGGTTTCTCTTGTCTGCACACACTGATGGGTATTCAGAAAATAACAGTGCACATTAATTTTAAGCATATGGGCTAAACTGCAACCATAGTTCTTGGTTGTTAAACATCTTACAGCACTCCTGAGACCATTTCTTCTCTGAATACCACTGCCATAGAATTTTAAAAAATAATCTGATTCCTATGAAGAGTCTGAATGTGTGAAGGTTTTTGTTTTACTTTGGTTTGAGAGTTCAGGGATTGACTGCCTATTGGACAGCTTGTTGCTTTGAACATCTGGCCAAATTATTGCTATTTGCATGTCCTTTTTCTGTTCTCTTTTCTATTGYTTCTGCTATTATCCATTGTAAAAGAATGAATCCAGGATTAATGTTTTTTTTTTATCTGACCTGGTAGAGCCCTTTTTCTCTCAGGCCATGTAGAGACCCAGTCCCTTTTTTTATTAAAGGAAAACAGGACTATCATCTGACATCATGGATGCTTCGCAGTCTTTTTTTACAGGTAAAAAAGACAAAGAAGATTGCAAAATGTCAGGGAACAGGACTTGCATGGTGTGCCTGAATTGTGGGCCCAAGGTTATTCTTTGTTCTTGTTCTCTCTTCCTAGCTCAGCTATATGGCAGACAGCTACTTAGGCACCTACAGAGTTTTTCCTTTCCAGCTCCTGATCTCTTGATAATAAAGGGCATGTTGAGAGCTGATTTGACTGAGCTGCTGCCAGCCAAGGCTGGCATAATGGTGTCTTTCCAAGATAACATGAATCAGAGCAACTCACAAAAATTATCTGACATATTCTGGGACTAAGGTAGCCTTAGAGATTAGGTCATCACAAAGTGATTATAAAAGCATTTCTGACAGCTCTCTCACTGTTCAAAATTCTGAGTTGAACTTAAGAAAGCTTAGCAAAGTTAGACACTTGAATCTTGCATTTGGAGACCCATTAAACTTTTAATTAAGCACCAAAAATATCAGCAGTCCCTATCTTTCTTTATCTTTTTATTAATATGGAAAGGCTGGAAAAGAAAGGATAATAGAGGCAAGATAGGTACTTCATGTTTGTACACCTCAATCATCTAYGCCTGGGCAGTTGTAGCTCTTCTCTTTGAGGCAGTGATTCCCACAATATGTTTGCTCTGTTGTTTTACTGAGCTCAGTTTGAAAGGCCTAGCTGTTTTTACCTCCTTTCAGAGACTCAGTCTCACACCCTATTTGACYTCAATGCAAAAGAAAATATTTCCTAATATTCACCTTTAGTTGCTTCCTTCTGCTAATTCACCTTGCTATATTTGCAAATACTAGAAAAAAATCCCTGTCTTATGTACAAACACTCCCAAGACTATTATAAAATTTCAAGATATTTGCTTTAGTGTGTCTTTATATTCACAATTAAAAATTTGTTCTTCTCCACAAGGAAAATTTTGTGTCTTTGTACTTAAACAAACTGTGGAAAATGATTACTGGGATGTCTCTTTTTGTTGTCATAAAACTTTGAAATTTAATAATTATATTTAAAAAAAATTCTTCTTCCAACTTCTAAGTACATATGTATCTTTAGTCATACTCATCTAATTAATTATGAATGTTTGAGCAATCCCATGCTTTTATTAGGTAAAAGCTCATCTTAAGTCATTAAACATAATTGAGAAGGAAAAAGAGAAACCCACTACAGTTGTGTGTATTTGTCCTAATTATAGTGCTCTTACAAACTTAAAGCCCTGCTTTGATTATTTGGTTTTAGCATTTTCTTTGTTACTTTAATAGTCTTCCAGTCAGGCTACAGAATGATTTCTCTGTCCTTGTTGAAAAGAATTATTTGGTGCAATATTGTTTTCCTTGATACTCAGTCATGAGAGAAACTGTGCTGGGGTTTGGATTTTGGTTTGCATTCAGAGAGGCTGGAAAGCAAATGTGATTGAGCTTTCTGCTTATGGTCAAGATGGGCAACAAGTGAACAACCCAGTGCAGAGTCCTTTACAGACTATTTTGTCTTTTGAAGGTCTGCAGAAAAAAATGCAGACCTTCAAAAGAAAAAATAGCCTGTAAAGGAGGCATCCTTTACATATTTCTTATGATTAGGAGCTTTTTTAGTCTTGTATTCATTAGAGATGGTAGATCCTGCAATAAACTGCCTACACCAGCATGTAAATATGCAAAGTAATGCAATGTAGACGTCTGAAATAAGTTAAACATGAGCCAACAAGTGACCATTTCTTTTCCCTGCAAATGGAATCTATTACTTACTTGGGGTTTTATGCTGCAAATTAGATGAAATTAGATTATATCAGCTCTGCTCCCCACAGCCTGAAGTTTGGAGACTGGTGTTAAACTGAACGGTTAATTACTTTGTAAAGTAACATCCAACATATTTTCTTGAAAGCCGGAGAATGTTTACTCTATGTATTACATATGTCCCAGTAGAAAACTGGTGTGCCATCACTTTAGGAGAAATGCCAGGACACTGTTTTCTGCAATCTGAAAAGAATGTGCTGAGTTCCTGACAGACAGAATTTTCTTGGTTGCTTGGGGGTTTTTTCTKTGTTTTGTTTGGTTGTTGGTTTACGTGACGCATAATTTCATTTGTTCAGGTCTCTGTTTTGGAAATTATATCAAGAAAAGACAGTAAAAATTGTCTTCTGTAACTAGTCTGTTCAAGATACTGTTTGATGTACAAACCCAACCCTTTTTCTGTATTCCACAAGGCCTCAGAATTTCTGATTCCCTAATATAATTGAGATTTTCAAAGGGCATATGCAGATCACAAGAATTTTAGGGGAACTCTTCTAGGGGAAAACCCTTATTCTAGGAAGAACCTCAGCCACTTCTGGCTTTAGAGATAATTTATAGCTGTCCAAATGATCAATTTATGCAAATGCTGTAAATGGACATTTGAATATAAAATGTGTCCTCTTTGAAGGGGCCAAAACCTTTCCAATTATTCTATCTCATCTCAAAGAAAAGTGTTTCAAAGATTAATGGTATGGCATTTACTGCCTGACAGACTGTTGCAGCTGAAATAATTTTTTAAAATTTTATAAAACTTAACCAATAGTATGATTCCATTAACTAAATTGACTCAAAAACTGGTTACCATTTGTCATTATTACTGTCCTGAAAGAGAGGAAGACTAATTATTAATGGATTTGTTTGTGTCTTTGTTTACAAACTTCTGCCTCTAAAAGAATGATTGTGAACTCAAAGCAGGTCTTCTTGAAATGCACCACTTGTAAGAAAAAAACCAGTGCAGAATTCCAACAACAAATTGTTCCTCAGAATTAAAAATCAAGTTAATAGGCTCATAGTGATTTGTCTTGGATTATTGATTAATATTACATTTGGTTTTGCTTCCCTTGGTGAAATCAGTGCCATTCCTCAAGGCAGACGGCTTACGCCTTGTCACTTCAGTGTAATGCAATCAGCGACTGGACTCTGCGCGCCGCCTGACCTCACGCGCATTTATGGATGGCTCAGTCAGTGCCCGCTGTCCCAAGCTCAGTCCTCGAGAGGGCAGTGACCCCTGAGGGAGGCTGTGGCCCTACAAGTAAGGTAGAATTGGAATAGTTAGAATTGGGAATAGTACCTTCTGGCAAGGTACCACTGAGCATGGGAATTCTTATTAACATGATGGACTTTAAAAAAACCAATAGAAACAGAATGCTCTTGTTGCCTTCTAACCTGCAGCCTATTCTGAGGCCTATGAACACGCAGCAGTAGGCACTGATTTTGCTTTTCGGCATCTGAGCCACAAAGCCTCTCAGCTATTTTGAGATGGGTGTTTAAGACCGTGTTACTTTTTACTGCAATAGAGAGAGTCTCTTTTGCCAGAGTCATCAGTGAGAAAACAGGATGAGAAATGGAAAACATTATGAAAGCCATGGAGGCAGCTGTGTGAAGTGTAGGGTGCAGCCGCCAGGAGTGGCTCCAGCTGCCACTGCAATGAGAGAACAGGAAATAATCCAAGTGGATACAAAAAAGGGGATATAGTTCTGGGAGAGGCATGAATTTCAGTGATAGATATTCAAGCTACAGACTAAAAATCGTGAGGCCAGTTAAAATTTTCTCAAAGTTAGGGATATTCTAATGAAAGAGTATAATTAATTATTACATCACTGGTGACTGGGTGATTTAGTAAACTATTTTTACATGTATCATGCACCATTGTGCATGGTCCTGCAAAGGCATGTGAAAATGGTATAAAARGTAGACTGCATACTGCACAGGATGTAGCTGACCAAAACTGAGGGCTTTCTAAATCTGGATTTAGATCTTAACTCTCTGAAAATACTATTATTCTCTATAATCCTTATTATTATTCCCCATTATTATTCATTACTGTTTTTGTTTTTGTTGATGTTGTTATTTAATTTCTATTATTATTTTTCTCGGTTTCATTGCTATTATTTTATCCTAAAATTATTTTTACAAACAGACTCAAAAAACCAATCTATTCAGATTCCATGACTTTTTCCACTTCACTTTGCATATGCTCCATCACATMTATAAGTTGGGGAAATATTTAAAATCATAAGATGTTACCCACCATGGTTGAATATGTCCTGAGTAGTTTGTCCCACAGATTTAGGGTGACGTCAGCTGCAATCACTACTCAGAAAAAAAAAAAAAAAGTCATAGATTTCATTCTGAAGTAACTAAGTATTTGCCTTCCCCTTTCTTTTCTACCTATCTCTTTACTGCTTTCACTGAGGCCAAAATTGGTGATCACAAATATGTCATGGATCACTGACACCTCAGAGTGTAGATAAAAGCAYGTGCATATTCAGTAATATTTTCTGTACTTTTAACCTATAACCCAATCATGCTTTTAGATTTTTAACTGTCTTCTGCTTGTACTCTTACATGCCAAGCACACTCTGGCTTTTGATTTACTTGGCTCCTTGTTGCTGTGGAGTCCCATGTTCCTTCACTACTCCRAAAGGGAATAACTAGCTCAGGAGGATGAGAGTAAAGGTGAAAAACAAGTGTTCAAAAATTTAACTGTAGATATCATTTTCAGTAATGCAAATTCAATTACATTATTCAGCATTGTTACATTCATAAATTCATACTTACACTAATGTTTCCAAGATCAGAATGTGATTTTAAAGTTTATCCATTTCCTATACATATTTATTTTATAAATGAGTTTGTGCAGGGGACTTTCAYAGGCAGCAAAATAGCTGAAATAAAAGGAGGAGGAAAATACAGAGTTTCACAGAGAACTRCTTACAGGTGAGCAATCTGGACTATGTGAACACTTGGACTAAAGCTTCAGCCATCCCTTCAGGGWAGTTAGAGGGCTTTCCACACTACAGAAAGGTACAGAGCGCTACACACAGTTACAGCTTGCCCCTGATCATGGTGCCAGACCTTCTCTTGAGGCAACTTGTGCAGTTCTAGGGGATTTCCTCTTATGGCGAATGGTCCCCTAGCACATAGAAAGCTGCTTGCAGAGACAAGCAGCAAAGCAGAGTCAGAAAGTAACATAAGCCTTCAGCTACCAAACTATCAAGCGGCACTTAGTAGGTTCATTTTTCAAGGAGACATTTTGCCAGTTGCAAAATGGCATTTCTCCTCCTTCCACACTGCCCCAGYGTTACTCAGCAGCCCTGATTACACCCGCACGGGCAGTGATGCCAGGAGTACCTCAGGTTCAGAGTGAGCCTGAGCCAGTTCCTACTTTGGGCTTTGTCGGCTGGGTTCCCACTGCAGGTGGGAGCATGCAGCAAGGAGAGCTGGACTACACACAGCGCTGAACTGAGTCCCACTGTCACATCTTCACACTGTTTGTCCCTCTTAAGCACCCTGAGAGCACCTGCTGCTCAGAGCCACAATGATTTCAGTTCCCCAGACTCAGGAGCCCCATCAATGTCTGACCCAGCTCATCCTGTGCAACCAAGTCCTAGGAGGCGACTCTCAAGTCACTCGATTTTTCGACCATGGTACTTGACAGTAAGAATAATTGCCCGCCTTCCCGGGTGGGGTGAGGGTTTTTAATATGCATTTTCAAAGATTTTGTGGTGACAGAAACTATTCCAATTTCACATCATTTTATAGTGGCCATCTTGAGGATATTTTTGAAACTCTGATTCTCGGAATGAAGGGATGTATTACTGTAAAGCAGTACCAGTAAGCAAGCAGTGGAAAGAGAAGGTTCTGATGAATTCCAAAAAATAGTTATRGCATTGTTGCAAATGAGTTTATCTGCTTGTCATATAAGTTCAGCTGATTTTCAAGATGCATTCAGCTACATCTTTGAGATATGGCTTGCATTTATTGATTTCTATTTTAAATTATATTGAATTTGGTACTGCAACAGCCAGTATTTCTTAACATCTCAGCAGGACATGCTGATGCCCACAGTACTGTTGTAGTAGATCAAACATTGAACAGGCAATTAGTTGTGCTCCTTATTTACCTGTACAAGAGTCTGGGAAGGGGGAGACACATGTTAGAGCATTTTGAAATTGATAAGAATGATCTCCTCCCAGTATCATGCACATTGACCAAGACTTAAACTAGACATCATACTCTGCTACTTTGCTTCCCCCACAAAGATATGACTAAAAAGAGCTACAGCCACCTAAACAAATATACTTTCATTCATTCAACTCTTTTGCCAGTTATCTAAATTAAAATAAAATGTGAACAAGGAAGAAATGGTTGCTGGTATAATTTTGCATTATTTTCCTTTGTTTTCCTATGAAGAGGCTGGGGTCACTGTAAACCCAGGATATTCATTATACTTTTTCCCTTGAGTAGTTCTGAAAAGGGCACTGAATGTCAGTAATCATCCTCTTTATGTCTTAGTGGCAAGTTTATGATTGAAGGATTACCTTGCTAATACTTGTTTAAATGAGGCTTTGGCRATGTTAGTGGTATTTAAAAGAGCTCTGGCATTTGAAACAGTCGAMAACAAAAGATTTTGCTGATAAACAGAACCAGGTTCATTTTAGTCTGGTTCTGAGACTGAAGGCTTTAACATCAGCTCTGTTCTGACACTTAGCATTTTTAATTCATAGCAAAAATGGTTGGTAYCAAATGCCAAACAGATCACAGAAGCTGGAAATTATGGGGGAAWTAAAAAAAATATTGTCCAAAGAAAAACCAAATAAGTATAATTGATATGTAGCATCTGAAATGACTTATTATTATTTTACATCAAAGATTAAATTGAACTTTTTGCTATAGGAATTCCTTTAAACTCTCAGGAAGGAAAACAGAATCTAAACAGTACAGTTATTTTCATTTACATATTTTGCAGTTCTTCCAGGTGTGTCAAACGTTTAGCTCAATTAATAAGTCACAGGCAGGATAATATAACTCATGCCTCCTTGCACTGGAAAGGTCTTGCTAACTCAGTTGGACTCCCTTAAATTAGCAGGTTGTTTTGCCTGCTTGTGGAAAGGAAGCAAAAATGGATTTCTTAAGGGATTTTAAATCATRTCCTTTCAGACTATGAAAATTTAGTCCATTATTTGTGAAGCCTTTTTCAGGGTCTCAACTGAAATGCAGTATTTAAAAGATGGACATAGTTCCCTGATGTTTAATGGTGAGGATGTGGATGATTTACAGACAACATGACTTCTTTGGAAAGGCAATTTTTGAAATTAACTGGCAAATCAAGCCTTTCACCTTTCTTGCCTACTGTTTTTCTTCTTTTTCCATCATAGCTGAAAATCCCACTTCTGCCTTCACTTCTTGAATTTTCTCTTTCTTAGTTTTTATTAGATATTTTATTTAAKAAATCAAAGGTAGTAACTGCAAAAAATCTGCATTTCTTTCCATCACTACCAAAACAATCTGGGAGAAAATTTTACCATATCAGAAACCTGAAACAGTCTCCACTCTGATTCCTGAACTTCACTCCTCAATTCTTGAGTTCTCAGCAGTCCACCAGCACTCCAATGTGTATATGACACCTTGAAGAGAACAAAATCAGGACCAGAGCCAAATATGTTGCTTTGTATAAGCAAAGGAGGTCCAATACTTGATAATTTCTCATTTGACTTTATCATCAAAATTGTTTTTCTATTCTGGGTGAAAATCCTGTAAAAACAGTTGACCAGAACTGAGAAAGTGTCTRCCTGACCAAATATCATCACAATACGGATAAGAGGTTTCAGATTTCAAAATCTTGCTGGATCCTTGAAGTTTCTGGAAGGAAGAGGTWACAAAGGAGTCATTCGGCATTTTCTATTGGATGGTCAATTTGTTTCCATTTGACAGACTTGACAGTAGCTCCTGAAAAAAGGGCAAACTTGGCAGTTCAATAGGAAAAGTATCTATTTTTAATAGCTTTTGGTTTGCAAGCAGAATGTTACTCAAATACTGTTTTGGCCAAGATCTTCATGTCAGTAACTGTTTTTGGAATGATTTCATATCTTAAAGGAGATTTAATATGGTCAAAGGGTTAATTTTTCTCATTTCACAAGGCGGATGGGGGGTGGGGGAGGGAAAACACTGATCAGGTTTTTTTCTTTACTACAACTTTTGAATGAAAAGAAAGGTTTTCAAAATTAGCACTTATCAGCTTGAGGTCCGTACACCTCATTGAGGTATTCAACATGTACTGGCAAGGTACACGCACCTAAATTTTGTTTCAAGCTATGGAGTACCCTTCTGCTTTAAGAAATCACCCTGTGACTGTTCCCACATATAGGAGGGTTTAAAGCTAAGTGGAATTAGTTGCTTCTGGAGATATCTATCTCTTTTCACTAACTATGGAGGAAATCTAGATGGCTTAACTGAACTAATCTGACGCATCTGTTGCTTTAAAGAGTGTGTCTATGGTGGTATTAGTCATCGCAGCCCCACACCTCCAGCTAAAGAGAGAGATGAGAGGAGTTGCCTGTGGTCATGAAGAACACCTACAAACAGAGATAAGAGCTGAATTTAGAAGGGTCAGCATCCTTAATGTGCATGYAAACATATTTTGCTTCCCAAAGTAGAGGTTAAATGTGTAGTTAGAAAATCAGAGGCATCAAGAAGGTTGTCTCTCACTATTTCATTTGCTTCACTACAAAAAAGGTAACCTTCTCCAAACCATGTTTTCCCTTGTTTTGTTTTATTTTTCTGAAAGCAATACTATCTCTATTTTTTCCAYTTATTTTGTGGGCTCGAGTGAAACCATATCCCTCTTGTCTTTTGTTTSTGATTAAACTTACTTAAGCTTAATAATTACTTAAGTTTCCTTCCTGCACCTATTTCAGATAGTAAGCAGCAAACACTACTTGCTTTTCCAAATTAAAAAGTAGGAGCAAAATGTCAGTACTACAAATGACACATAATTATTTCACTGTAGACTCCTGAGGATGAGGGAATTATAGGCTTAGGAAGCAAGAATGAAATAATTATATCTTTTAAAATATTGTATGAACAAAAGCCTTTTTTTATCTGGATTTCTCTACTGAGTTTAAATGCTTCACTAGAAATTAACAATGAAATTAACTGCAGAATTATGGATTATTTTTTTTAATAATCAAGTGAGAATATAAAGCTGGGATATTTTCTTATAATAAATCTTGCAGTTGTACAATTCATGCATATGAGCAGATTTTCCAGCTGAGAACTGGTTTAAAATCTATATTTCTGAAAGTGGCATTATCTCCTAATGCAACATTAAGAGAAGRTAGCTATACAAAGCAAAATGCAGAATACAGGCAGTAGTCCTAAAAAGGCAAATTACAGATACTTGAATTTATAAATGACTGAAGCTACCATTCCTTGCTGAGTGACTCCTTACTGGATCAGGCTAAGAGAGTTAAGATAGCAAAGTTCAAAAGCTGCTAATTCATGAAATGGCAAAGGTGAATATTGTTTAAATATAATGTATATTTAACCTGATCTTACATTCTCCACAAGTTGGAGACACTAATTGAGATAGATCTTCAGGCTGACTCATAACAAGACTATGCTTCAGCTGCCTATTTCCTTATGACTTAATCCTAAAGCTGTTTAAGTTAAAGTGAAGACAATGGTGATATTATATAGCTCAAGGATGAAGCTTTTTAAGAGTAAAGTTGACAAAGCTTTTTTATTAAAAAACAGCCATATCTTTCATTTTTCTCTGAAACTTCCAAGTATGAGCTATATAATTTAATTAAGCTACACTTCCAGTATCTAACGTATATAAGTTACTTTGAGCACTTGAAAAAAAAAAACAACAAAACCAGGCCACAGTACAGCAGTCCAGAATAAGTAAAGAATGTGTAGGAGTGTTTAGTTCTATCCTGTCTTCTTGGTGACAAATGACATATGGAGAAGTTAACTACTATTCTCACCATCTCTCAGTTTCTCTTATATAGAAAAAGTTTGCATCAGGAGGTCATGATGAAAATGTAAAAAACCAACACATTTTTACAGCTCAAAAATATTTTTATCAATTTGGAGAGGAGACAGAATCTGAAACTACTAGGAAAAAAATCTGTTACTGTGGCTTCACAGGTAATAAACTTGTATATCTTGCCAAAAAATTAGTTGCTGTGTTCATGGCAAACTCTGGGGCCTTGTACTTACTTAAAAAAACCCTTCTTCCTTTTAATTAAAAATCCTAAAATTAAATGGCATACTTGAACTTCTGCCAGCTCACAAGAATTTTTCTGCAAGGGGAATACTGGAATAGAGAAATTTTTATTTTCATATGGACTTTCAGGACTCTCAATACAGAAATCACTATGAAAAATGAAAATATTGAAAAAATCCTACCAACCTATGAATTTTACATTTCTCCCCCATTACCAATTATTTAGCAATAAGAAGGAAAACTTGTAAACATTTTCTCCTGAATTAAATATCCATGTTTATTTGTCTTCTGTTAATCCCCATATTCCTTGGCCATCTAAAAAATATCCTTCAAATATATGATCAGTTAATTCAGCAAAATCAGTGGGATATATTTTATTTTCCAAAAAAATTATTAAGACAGCAAATTAAACAGTTTTTGTTATCTTACAGATCAATAACTAAACCATGGCAGTATTGTTATAGATAAGGCATCTATAAATAYGTTATCAGTTCTCCAGTCTTGGTCTATCTTTCCTGCTGAAATGGAAATTGCCTGAAAACAATGATGATGTTTTCAGTGATTTAAGCTTTCCATCATTTCCTGCCATGCCTGGATTTAGAAGCATCTGTTCCAGCCAAAACACAAGCATGCAGAAGTGGAAATGAAAGTAAAGCAGACCAAAAAAAAAATCGATTTTTCTAAGCATTAATGGCATCAGATAAAGTTTAGTTCTCAAACAGAAGAAACAAAAAATTAAAACAGATAAAACAAACAAACTTACCAAAAAACCCAAAAAGCACAAAATTATCTTAGTGAGYGTAAGATGGATGTCAGTGTTCTCCTGAGCTGAACCACCCAGATCAGCCTAGGCAGCACATGTGCTTCTGAAGAGCACTTCTCAGAGAGCTTTGTGGGTCTCTGAACAGGCTGGAAATATTAAAAACGAAGTGGCCCTCAAGTCCTGCTTCTTCTCCTTTTAATTTAAAGCCCCTAAGTGGCATTTGCACAATACACATGGTCCCTACAGTTGAATGAGCTCTTCAGCTAAATCTACAGCACAAACCAGCAAATTAAAGAGTTGGGGGTGAGTCTGATCTTGATTAACTTCTGCTTAGGCCAGTATCCCCAGTTGGCAATGGCAGAATTAAATTTAATCTCTACAGGTTTTTACTCACAGTATGTTACAATTGTGCTCAAATATTGACCACCTTGAAGGCCTTACATTTTTTTTTATCTCACCTCTTCAGCAACCTACCCATATCCTCACTTTCTCCTCTCCTGAAATAGCCATTAGGAACTTCGTTAAATATCTAAAGAAGCCTAGTGCATAAAAAATTTACTTAAAGAGGACATTTTAAAAGCTTTTACTTCAGAAAAAAAGTAACAAAATTCCCCCAAATAGAAGGATTTTTTTAGAAATTATAAATTTTCCATTTACAAGTAATTAATTTGAACATCAGAGTCACCTAAAATATTTTCCTTTTTGCTTTWRTCTTTGCTACTTTTTTATAGTCTAATTGTGTTTCCCCRTTTTTTTCTTTCTTGTTATTCTTCTTAGAGTAAACATCATTTTAATGGTGTTAAGAATGCTAAGGTAAATGAAAGCAGGAACCACTTATTACTTCTGGGATAGATCATTATAGACTCACTGCACTCTTCAGCAAGGGTGTGTAATTTATGTACCATTTCACCTTTCAGACCTGCTGTTTAAAATAACATTCTGATGACAAATCCACAAGACAAACAGGGGAGAAGAGTTTGTGTAAAAGGCAGAATTTTTTTTCATCTCCATGGAAAATATGAATGTTTAATGCTTGTGCAGAGCTTTCCTAATTCCTTTTAAGCTATTCAAACCATGACTTTTCCTTTCTGTTCCTCAGCCAAGCAAGGTAAAAGAGCACAGGTGATCAGGTGGAGGTGTAAGTCCTAACCTGTTTACCTSTCTTGCCCTAGA
Organism: Cardinalis cardinalis; assembly: GCA_014549065.1. NCBI lineage: Eukaryota > Metazoa > Chordata > Aves > Passeriformes > Cardinalidae > Cardinalis > Cardinalis cardinalis. The sequence goes on from JACDOX010000114.1 coordinate 1,928,707, forward strand.
CCTCACCCCATTCAATTTGTGTCTGGGAAGACAAYGGTGCCCATAACCCAGTGAATCAAAAATATATATTCATACATTATCATGTTTCAGAGGGAGTAATTTAACTTATTTAACATCTGCTCTGCTCCACTGTTTTCACCCGTGTTTTTCCTGAGATGTGGGAAATGCAGGTGTCTAGCATTACTTTCTTAATTTCAATATTGCTGTTCTAAAAACAGGGCAACCACCTAATTCACACATGCTTGTAGAGTACAGGAAGCAGCCTGTCAAGTGCAATTTCCTCAGAGAAATTCCTGTTGGACTCAAGTGCCACCCACTGTCTTCTTTCTGAACTGGATTTTGTTTTTTCTCTGTCAGTATCAACTCAAAATAATTCATTTGAACTATGCAATTACATGAGCTAAGGGATGGAAAGTCATCCTTGAAAGTCATTCTTCATAGCTCCTCACTATCCCATCTGAGAAAATGCCATCACAGTCTTTTTGCACAAGTGCAGTCTGTCAAGGCAATCAGGAGTGAAGGAAAGAAAAAGTGGGACAGTTTGAAGTGTCATCTACACACACAGAAAAGGCAAGGTAATGAAGTATATGTGAACTTTCCTCAGAAGATCCTACTAACTAATTCATCTTTCTTGAAGTAGTCCATGCACCTTATGGTTTTGTTTATTGCAGCATATTACAAACATCTCCCCAGGAACCCTCTGGTTCTCTTCCTGGAAACAGGAATTGGCACCAAATGAAGTTTCAAAGTGCCTCAGAAGTATAAGATGTAAGCGCTATGAAAGACCTTTGGGACTAAATCACGTACAGGCGAATTAAAGTTGCATTACCAAGCCCTGAGGAGCTGAGATAGACTTGTAAACCAGGCTTAGTGTTGTCAGCCTCAAGATGAGATTGGGTACAAGTGCTGTCACTTCTTCCCTGCGCCTGTTTTACAAACCAGTTCCTATTTCCTGACAAAGAAAAGGCAATGTTTTGTCCTTCATGTGTTCATCTGAGTACAAAGCTACCCATACAAAAAAATCTACAGAACATCAATAAAAATCTAACATAAACTCYGCTCCCCTTCTCTCCTGTGAAACTTACACTTCCCTTCTCTTTTGTGTTGCTCATTTTAAAACAGAAATAGATTATTTGAGCCAGATTCATGCTATTTGTGCAAGTTGAGGTCAAGCTGGTTACCATCAAGCTGGAGGATGAACACAACCCACTAGGGTTGTTTTTGGTATGAAAGCAGAAAGCCCCTCAGTGCCTCTTGCAAGTACCTGGTTAGATTTGCGTTGCTTTCTGGCGCTGTCCTACCAAAAAGAAAYATCTTTGGAAAAGACTGCATACACATCTTCTCTGTTTACTGGCAATAGAAGATGAACGGGACTTGATCTCAATCCAGCATCCGGCTCTAYCTTCCTCGCATACACCATATTATCATGATGGCGCTCCTCACTGGAGGCAAGCATTAACTCAGCTCACCTCAGCCAGCACAGCGTGCATGCACAGGAGCTTTAGAAAGCGTCAGACAGGGTACTCTTACAACACACCTTTTGTCTTAGGCAAAAAACACACATTCTTAAACTACATGTGAGTTAGTTCAGCCTCTGGAATTGGTGGATGCTGACTGCTCCTTTGAGGAAAGTATTTTGCTCTGTCAGGGGGTACATCACATATTTATTACATTGGTCAAGAAAGTGGGATCTGAACAGTGGTAAGCGGGTGCAATTRAGCCTAAGTGAGTGTGAAGGAGTCTAAAGCTGACTCATTTTACTTGGCAGAGGTGCAGGTTAATATAGAAGACTTCTTTAATTTACACCTTCACACTTCTTCACGTCCTCCTGTGTGTTGCAAAAGAGAAATTTCTGCAACTCTTTTATCTCACACCCTGCCTGTGATTGTGTAATTCACAGTCCTTTAGGCACCACATCTGGGTCCTGCAGGCTGCAGTCTCAAGCCAGAGCAAGGCCAGACAGCTGTTCCCWACTCACCCATAACAGCTCCTGCTCAATGAGCTCCATCTGCACATTAAGAGGAGATTATTAAGGACACAAGGCATAATATTTGCTTTTTTTTTGTTAAACATTTCTTTTAAACCGCAGCACTGGTAGTTGATTTGGAGCACAAGTTTATAAACTGAAGTTAGAAAAGCAGCCCCCCGTGACTCTGCCACAGATATGTGAAGGCAAGTGTTAAGATACTGATGAAATCATGACAATTTCCTCTGATGTCTGGTGAAAGTCCAAGTTAACAAATTTCCTCCTCCACATCCCTGTTGCTATTTTTAATTCTTTTCACACCAGCTGAAGCAAACTCCCACCCCAACAACCACAGACCGGTTTGTTTGACTTATCATACATTCATGACATGAATGGCTACGGATTAATAAAAAACTTYGTGTAAGAAAGTTTCTGGCACTGTTGATAGAGCCTGTCAGACCTTAGGTTCAGCGATGAGAGGTTCTTTAAGGTGGTTATTTTTCTTTTTACTTTTGAGGTTTGGTTTTCTGGATACATATTCCYACAAGGTGGGAAAGATGGCAGACACAGAAAACATCTGTTTTGACTTCACTAGGTACTTTGCCATTGCACCAAGTGCCATTCTAAGGTCACAGGGCAGTGGAAGCATTTTGGATCACATAAGGTACAGAGACAGCACTATTGAGGTATTAAACTGGAAATATCCTAAGGACAATTATTCAATTTCGGAAGGTGGTTGCTTTTTCTTGATACTMGATAAGCATAATTACAGTTCTCACTGTAATTCACTTTTCCTGGGATAATGACWCTTTGAACTTACATTACCATTCATATCAGAATCTCAGGGTCCTCAATAAATGCAAAATGAACTCTTCTAAAGCATCTTTCTGATGTGGTTCCACTCTATTCTTTGYAAACAAATTGAAACGCCGGATGCCTACAGAGTTTGCCCAATCCCACATTAAGTCCTGGATCTCAGAATAAGAGCCAGAGGTCCATTTTGCTAGTGTCCTTCCATMATGTAATTATTAGATCTTTTTTAGTCTTAAAAAGCTACATAAAAGGAAAATTTATATAGCATAATAAAAATCTGAATTATATACATATATTATTATCTATATTATARTATATATATTTTAGAAAATTCAGTAATAAAGTGCTGATGATGACTAGTTTATTTTTCCTCTTGCTCTGCTGAATTTCTCGATTTGTAGTTCTTCTGTAATTCTGACAGCAAGTACTTTAGAAAGTGATCACTCTAAATACAATGTACAACATTCATTCAGCATGCCTTTTTCTCTCCRTCAAATCCGTGCTTTCTGATTCACTTTCTGACTAACCACAGTTTTACTCTAYGATCACTCAACTGAAATCTATTTTGTCTGTCTGGCATTTTACTGTTTCCAGTGAAAAGCTGCAGTTACTTGCCCAAAATAGTCTGAGGAGAGGTGGTCTGTAAGTGTACACTTGTGTGTGAGCARGAAAAGAGGAGAAAGAGAACAGAAAGATCCTTGTATCAGATTCAAGAATTTTCTTTGAACTGTTAACATGGAAGAATTTGTAGATAAGAATTCAGTTTTTTGAGGTSCTGACTTCAAATTCAAGCCAGGTTAAGGCCAAAACTGGCTTGATGGACTCCTTGAAAAGGTGATTTTTGCATTACACAGGCACAGAATCCAGGATTCCTGATAATTCATAGCAGGCAACCCCTGTCTTCAGGAGCCTGACCCCATGAGTAGGACACAGGAAAAAAACACAGGGAATCTTCAATGAAGTTTATACCCTTATGGTTTTGACAAATAGTTGAAGAAGAATGCATGAGAAAAGGAAATAGCACCCCACCGGGAAGACTGAGAACTACAATTCTGTTTTCTCTAAAGTTTACCCAGGACATGTGCTCCAAAACATAAATCGCCTGAAATCTAGTCTGCTGATCTCAGTCCAGGACTTTCCTAGATCTTTGTTAGCTCCTTTTCCTACTGTATTCCTAGGAACTCCATGGTCACCAYCAAATAAGAGCACACTTTATGTTCTAGCTGAGTCCAGAATGATAATAAATTCATCTGATTAATCTTGCTCTCTTCATCTTCCCCAGGTATTCCTTTGAAAGGTCAGAAGCCACAGAAGTCCAACCTCTGCTCTTGCCAAAGGTCCATTTGGAAGGAATAACCTTCAGCTTTGAACTGCAGTCCTGCTGTTGCACAACACACAAGTTAAAGGAAGATGAATGGCTGCTGGGGAGGCCTTTCCTCGCTGGTCATTTCACTGCTGAGTCTCAGTGCTCCTCTAAAACTAAAGGTGTTGGCCTGGTCATTTGCTGTGGCATTGGAACAGGAGGATCCAAACTCATCTCAGCCCAGACGTAAAATCTGAACTTTTCTGCATAAGCAGGATTTGCCTGTGACCACATTTCATGTCCCCACAGAACAAAAATCTGAAATCAGATAGCTCTGAATGTTGTTTTCTGGCTCCCTCCGAGGTTGTAGGAATGTGCTCAATGAGACATTCCTGATTAAAGTCTGCAAAGTGAGGAAGGAGAGGTCCAAGGAATCTCCTGTGGGACTGAGTTGATATATTTTCAGATGTATAGAGCTTTGGTGAACAGAATCTGCCCTCTTTCTTTGCAGAAAATTAATTTTATTTGTTGAAATAGATTCGAAGACAGATTTGTAATTGATTATTCCAGATATGGATAAAATTGGAACCTGATTCTCCTTTATACTGCTTCATTTTTCTCCAACTTTAAAAAATAAAATAATCTACAACAGGGGGAATTAGCCAGAAATATCCACCAAAAAAAATCTCCCTAACTCAGCTCCATCAAAATTTAATCCTATGCACTTTTTAACCTGGAATTAAAGTTCATGCTTGTAATACACATTTTTTAGTAAGACTGCAAACAGAGCTGCTTGATCCTATGCGCTGGTACTTTTCCATGCTAACATCAGAAGGAAACAAGTCTTGCAAAAAATAGGAAGTGAAAAATATCCCTAAGAGAGTCTTGAAATGTTCCTCTAGATACATGTATATGCAGATGTGACAAGTATGCAAATGTACAAGCATGTTTTCCATCACAGATGTGAGGTTCTGAGAATAAACTGTAATGTGAAGCTTTGCTCTGTTGAGAGCTAGTGCCCTTAGTGCYAGAAGCACAAAATAAAGAGGCTTTTGTGTAAGTGGAAAAAATCAGATCRTGTATTATCATCCAAAATATTTCAAAATTGAACATAATGCTGGCACAGCAGAGTATTAAGGAAATGTGAAAAGCCTTGTAAATATTTTCACAGATTAGCATCATGTTGATTGTAAAAGTGAAACACAGGATTGGTTTGCACTGAGGTAAAGTTGTACCAGCTGTCATAGAAGGCATAAAAAAATTACCTGCTGGATATTGGTGGAAATGTTATGAGGCTTTTGATTCAGGACCAATTCTTGCATGATTTTTTGTTGATCCACCATTTCACATTAGAGGAACATGACAAATTTATCTGTTTCATGTTATCCAATATGCTACAGATCAAACCACACTAAATGCAGCTGAAAATCCACAAACRCAGAATGAAATTGGTGGTGATAGTGACAAGAATTTCAATGGTTTTGTTTCTAAGTAGACATAAAAATTTTAATCAAATATTTAGAATCTTCAGTCAACTCAATAATATTCATAATGATCATTTGTCATCATTCTCTTTTCCATTTTAACCATACAACCAAAGAACAGATATATGACATGATCTACTACTTAGGGAGWACAGTGACTAATTAAAATGAATAATTCAAAAGCAAAGYATATTGTAACATTTTTAAAGTTCTCACAAGCATTGCCAAATTAAAGACAAGCAGAAAACCCACAGACAACAACCATTGTAATGACATCTTCAGTCATGTTTTTCAGTACTAAACAGCCATTCAGATTTTGAGGGTCTTTATGAAAGTTGTAAACTTTGAGAAATAAGTGAGCAATCTCTAACTGCTCTAACAGCACTTAATGCAGTGGATCCAGGAAGGATTCCCTGTGTTGTGAAAGCTGGAAGAGCATTTTCCTTTAAGATTTCCTGTAAACAGCTCTTTGAACAATCTAAATGTGGTGATATTGCAATAATGCTGTGAAGGCATGAGTTAGGGAAGAATTCTGAAGAGGGGTAAGGTGATGAAGGYGTACAAGTGAATGGCTGTCTTATTTTCTTTTGAAATGGACTCTTGTGTTGCTAATGAGCTTTGTAGGTGTTTTTATAAAGATAATCTCAGAAAGGTGCCTCTTAATATTTCCAATCTAAATATAGAAAACTAACAGCATATCATGGATCAAAGCTATAAATTGCACAGAACAAGTAATATTTTTTACAAATTGASTCTGTTTACCAGCCTCAGATTTGCGCAGTTTCTAAATATTTCTGCATATTCTGTGGGCTCACTATTCATAAGCAGAAGGAATTTGCTGCYTAAGTACATCAGTGTTAACTATGAAGTTATTAATCACACAGTTCAKTGTCAAGCATTCCAAGACTAACAGCAAAGCAGGAGCGGAAGAGCAATTTCTTTTATGAAATTGTAGGAAGGTAAGAAGGCACTTCACAATGATGGATATCTAYGGACTAACTCTAGATTCTGCACTTTGGCCAGGTCAAGTAAAAAGAAACAGAGTGAGAAGTATTCCCAAAACCAGAAGAAAAAATGTTTAATGCACACTATTCTCCATCTTGCCGATACAACCTTATCTTCCTGAAATACTAGGTAGCTTAAAAGTTTCCCCAYCCTGTTAAATTAGCTGTACAAGTTTATAAGAAATTAAATGTTATTTGTAGTACAAAGTGCTGCTTGCAAGCTAGAAAGAATTATTTGTGCCTATTGGCACAACTGTGATAGCTATTTCCAGTATAAGCTTGCCTCTTTCCTTTATCCTCCCCATAATTAACACAGGAGTTGATTGCATCTRGTTTGCAATTCACAGGAGGAAGAGTAATAGCATAGTATCCTCCACTATTATCCAGCATAGCAGCACTTCATTCAAAAATGCCAATGGTATGCTCATCTGCATGGTACAAATCTTCTGCCAGTGTTTAGATAACCAGCTGGTGTTTCTAAACTCTAGTCTTGATGATGTGATTTCTAGATTACAGAAATGCATCCTTAGGGGCTGCCAGTACAAACAGTTAACAGTTTGTCCCTGCGCTGTGGTATCCTTTTGGATACAACTCCATCATATGTCTCCCATAGCACGAAAAGAGAAGGCAACAATGTGATTTACTAAGAGTGTATCCTTCCTCACTTAATCTGGCAAAGACATYAGGGCTTCTGAGGTGATGACCACAGGGTGTGCCTTTATAGCAGAAAGAAAAAAAGGTTTCTCTGTTCTTGATATCATATAAAACAGAAACTGCAAGTTTGGGGAATTGTGCAGGGTGCTTTTATGTTAACTGGAGATTTGGTAAAAGGAAAAAATAATAACAAGCTGTGGAAGATTTGAGTTAAGAGCCTTGACTAAAAGATACAGGAAATATGTGGCACAGGCAAAARCCAATATATAGTTTAACAGCAGCTTTCCAGTGCAGAAACTATGGAAGTCAAGTATTGCAGCTTGCAATCCCCTCCCCCTATTCCTGTGGGATTTTTATAACTTTACATCTTTTTCTATATTTTATTTTTAGCTGGCCTCCACCCACTTTGGAATGCTAAGAAATAAGATCTGAAGTCAGTTAGTGTAGGTGTTTGATAGTTTAGGAATAGCCTACACGGTTTTCCATTACATTTCAGTGAAGCAAAACAAGGTCATATCCAGAAAATATGAAGAGATGAACATCACCAGGGACCAAGGAGGAAGAAATTGTTGATTCTGTACTTGATCCTCATCAGCTGCTGTGAAATGAGCACCTGAAGCCTTAACAAAGAAGGCACAGACGTAAATCTTGGTATTGTGGTAAAGCAGAAATCTTCTTTTAAGTTCTGTGGTTGCCTAGCAGTGAGGTCAAGAAAAATATAAGACTGAAAAAATTGAAAAATCCCTTTCTAAAGTCAGCAAATACTGCTCTGCTTTGTGGCTGCAGCTTTAGGTGAAAGACTACATTAGGTTGGGATTACAGTACAGAAGGAAAAGAACAGGTCTTATCTCCAAAGCAGATGGCACCTAGAGAAAATTCAGCAAAAATTTCATGTATTCCTAAGGAAAGKACTTAAATTCTCTATATAAATGTTGGTTTTAAATGGGTATAAATACAGTAATAAGGTCATTACCATGAACTGTGGAATTCAGCTTATTATTTGTTCCCTTTCTTGTTTGTTTGGTATTTTTCTGTGTTGTGGGTGGTTGGTTGGTTGGGTGAGTTTTGCTTGATTTTGGCTTTGGTCTTTTGCATTTTTCTTGTCTTTCTGAATGAATTGTTTCCTCGCAATATTAGTAGTTCTGAAATTAGTTCTTCCACACTAGTGGCTCATACACAGATTTTGAAAAACAATTTCAGCTGAAGTTTACACTTCTCTATACATTTCATYTACAATTAAAATCTCAATTAAAATAGATTAGTGCAACTAGCATGTAAAAAAACCCTTCTGTTCAACAAATGCAGAACTGAGGCAGGAAAGCTGCTTCTATATCGTGCCTCTTCTCCAGTAACATATTATTTGTGTCTCTGAAAACAAAGCTTGTCTTATTGTAGACTGAAGGAGCAAGTATGAAATAGCAGGCTGGTTTTATCATTGCTTAGCCTCATACTGTTATTTCTCAATAGGTCTAAATTCTGCCTCCACCTCAGTCCCAGGGCTGATAATTGTGGGTTGAATTTCCTTGTCCGAACTCAAAACAACATCCTACTTTCTGTGCTTACTGACCAGAAATTTCATTTTCTTTCAGGATGCTCATGTGAGAGCAGATCAGTCACCCACCAGATCAAAAGAGTTGGTGCTTAGTTCCTTCCTTGGTTTGTTCAGCTCGAGCCTCTACACTCAGTCCTCCAGCATGAATAATATGTGAAAACGCATAAAAAGGCAGAAACCAGTCATTGCTTATAGCTGGCCTTCAGGACATATCCAGCACCAGATAACACACCATATTTAGTGTACACTCAGCTGTACATTGAAAGAAATGGAATCTAGAGCTTCTGAAAAAAATAGTCATGGGCTAAGAGGCCAAGYTCTGATGAGATTGATCATTCCTTATTCAGTCACATTATGGCTCCTTTTCCACTGAAATCAGAGGTTTTCCTGTGAAGACATTACTGAGTAAGACCTGGAGCATTCAGCCACAAGGTTCCTTGTCTACCACCTCATCATCTCTTCTTACTATCTGTCTACTTCAGGATCACTGAACTGACAGAAGAGGTCAAATGGCTCRCCTAGCCAGCCTAGGAAAGTTATCCTCACAACAATGGTGTTTCTGTTTCCTTGTCAGGCTGAAAAGTCTTCGAACACCAAGTTGTTGCAGAAAGGAGGCTTATAAACATGATAAACATGAGACAACTTAAGAAAAGGGCAAGCAACAGACTCAGAATGCCCTGGGATGCTCTCAGTTGTTAAAACCACTTGACAGAAGTGAGGGTAGCACTGCTGAAAGGACTGGCCTCAAGCATTCCCATTTTCAGATGGGCAGGCAGTCATAACTGTTCCTGAGGGAATGAGTGTGAGTCAAATCGGGACTTTGCCGTAGGGGAAGCAAGGAAATAAGAGACATGGATAGCAAGTCAACATAAACAGAATAGAAAATGAGAGAGGGCTTCAGAGACTCTATGGGTGACTAGGGGAGGTTTAGAGTCTCCCAGCATTTGTTTTACTGTCACATTTGAAGGATTTTTAAGTATCAATGGATTCCAGAGGTGGCTCAGCCAGCCAATTAAATTTATGATTCATTGCCATAGAGCTTATCATCATGAGCCTGTAGTATCATTTAGTGAATGCCTTCAAAATAAGAGGATACACTGATTAGCCATAATTAGCACTGCACCATAAATTCATGTAGGGCTTTGRAAACATTAAGAAACAGTATGTCTCCTCCCCAGAGAGCAACAGCTTATAACTAAGCCATTTTCTCAGACACACCACAAGCATGCTTAATTTAGCTATTAGCCAACAAGGACATGATAATTATTTTTYACTAACAGTGACCCATGTCCTTGTGAAAAAATGCAGTTTTGAGGACAGAACATAGGGAAGATGCCAGCTTGGAAGCTGTAGGTTGCATTGCRGTTGCTAAAAGGACAGCATGCCTCAGGGTCACCTATAGAGGAAACTCTTACCTGTACTAGGTTATTTGCCATGCAATATCCCAATGACTGGCTTCAAAGACAGAAAATACTGTATTTGAGGTTCACATCATAAGAAAAATAGTTAATTGTGCTATGTTACAGGTAATCAAAGAAAGCAATAATATTTGGTCTTTTATCAGCCCCTTGCTCTTACTAATATTTTTTTCTCAYTCTAAACTACCATACCACAGTTGTACTAATTTAAGATGATGATTTGCCTCTCCCTTGAATTTTCCAGTCCCATATGACCTCCTGGTGAAGCTGCTCTTTTCCCAAMCAATTTTCTTACAACAGCTGATCCCACTACTCATTAATTTACATACTGTTTGGCTGAAATTCAGTTCTTCCTCAAGTTTTATCTTACCTGTTCAAGGCAAGTAAGTAAAAAAAATAGTTTCCACAGAAAATATAGAGCTAMTCCTTGTATAAGTTCAGACCTGCAGAATTCCAAGAGGAAAGTTGTGAAGAACTGAGTATAGGAGACATTCTTCACTTGTRAGGATGTTTCTGTCAGCCTCATTCCCTTCTTTTCTTTAAAGGCTATTTTCTTCTAGCACAGCAAGTAGGCTCTAGCAGTTTAGAGTGCAAAGTTCAGGACTACTTCTACTATTAGGCACAYTGAGCCTCCTGGGTCCCTGAGGTAGTTTGGTGGAAGGAAGCTACACAGCTACCCACAGCTTATTTGCTTTCTGTCTTGCTTCTCTTCGAAATAGTGTTTAAAAGGAGACCTCACACATAGCTACTACCATGACTTAAGAGCTGAAGAAGAGGTGCCTTTTGTCTGCAACAAAGGACAAGCATTCAACACCAGAAAGCTTGTGCAAGCTGGATTTGGCTGKAACAAATTGCACCTCTGTCAACATAACTAGAGGCTCAGCAGTTTTCTGATTATTAATGCGCCTCAGAAATCTGCTGGGGCTGATTACCCACAACCAATGAAACACCAATGGCCTCCTCAGCTTTCAGTTTCTYGGGAGACTAGACATGCTTTACCTCTGGAGCCATCCAGCCTTCAGCATTTAGTGCAAGCGAAACAAGTGTAGTGTGCATGCAACCATAACCACAAGGCAAGATTATGCCTCTGCAAATTATCCCATCAGATACTCACATATGACCAGCCCTCATGTTTGCTGAAGGCAGAACATCTACATTTTGCAAGCATTTGTTGAATGCTGAGATTACTGGAGTGTGAGAATTTTTCCTGCCAGGAGTTTTTCATTAAATCATGTTGACAATTTTTTTTATTATTTCTTGATGAAAGAAAAAAGAAKCTTTCTAGCCTCTCCAACTGGTCATGGGTGCCTCATGCTTCTTCCTTCAGAGCTCAAAAGTCCAGGCTCTAGGCCTTTCCTCTCTAAGCACAGGAAAAAAAAAAAAACCCAGAGCAGATTCTAGAGGCTGCTCAGAGTTTTCTCTTTGCTAATTTATTCTAACTTTATTTGACAACAGGGTTCCATTTGTAGGAGGCCAGCCCATAGCTTTCCCTTACTCCAATTTTAGAGCTTGCTTAATCCCACAGATTGCGCTACAAAGWCAAGTGATTTCTGAACATTCATTTTATTTAGCTTCGTAATACTGAATCCTCAGGAGTATTTAGCCCTTTGAGGTAAGAAGTTTTTCTGTGTGAAGACCATATGYTCCCTCTAAACCAGAAGGGTGTTTAGAAGAGTGGTCAGTAATCACAGACACCTCTAATGTATTATCTGCTAACCTGGGGAACARCAGCAATCTGCTTATGTCTGCCCATAATGGGCAAAGCAGTAGAGCACCCAGCACAAAATGTCACCAAATTCTCAGGCATGTTCACATCCAAATTCTCAGGCATGTCTGCAATTCAGGAATAAATGCCTCTGATCTAATATTCAGAGCCAGTGGGTAATCCTATCTCCCAGGATGAGCAAGGACAGGAAATGTAAAGTACCTCTATAGAAGTGGATGCAGAGGACTTGGAGGGGCTGGCAAATGCCCCATCGTGGGCAAATGAACAGCCAAGATTGATATCCCACCTGATTTTGTTTCCTTGATTTTCAGTGATCACAAAGCAGAGAGCAAATTAATAAAAAATCAGTATCATATGTAAAATGGCCCACCAACAAGCAAAAAGGAGCTGCATTATTCAGCCACCTAATCTCCAAGGCGTACTTGAAAGCCACTGTGATCAGGCAAAACAAACAGTGTTTCGGCAGGAATGGACTGAAAATGTACTGTGCAGAGGCAACCCTTACATACTAATCCACAGTAGATCAGCCTTCAGTTATGATAGATTTAAGAATTGTGCAGCACAACTCAGCAGTCTTCAGTGTCATCTGTAGAGGCCAGCAGCTGTCATAAAAACTAGTCAGTTTGGGTGTTTTTAATGAATTTGTTTAACACTGTGATTTATATCTTCTATACATAAACATGTAGAAGGTTTAGAGAAAATCTAAGCTAATTTTTTACCATGAAAATTTCAGGTTAATTTTGTCAGTGGGCTTGCCATCTCAAATGACCAACCCTAGAGGAAGACATGTATTTGTCAAGCTGAATTATTTTACTAGTATAGAGACATACAAAATAAGAAATGAAATACAAGAAGAATCTCAAAAAGGATTGTACATATTTTTATTTTTTTCCAAAGAACTTTTCCATTTTGAAAGAAGATTGGAAAGAAAAATGTGTGCTTCTCAGATAAAGTTAAGCTTTTGGAAATCCAGTGTCCCAAGAGGTTGTTTTTTAGGGCTACACTTTGAATGGAAAGCAAAAATATATTGAAAGGAAAAATATCGTCTAAGTAGCTTTTGTTAGAAGTCAAATTCAAGCTATTTTTAAGCTCAGAACTATGGAAAACTTCTTTGATTGAACTGGTTATCTGATTCAGGAGGTTTGTTATTTTTATTAGACCAAGTCCTTGACTGTTATAAATTAATGTAGTTCTTGTTCTGATGGAGCTAGATGAACAATGACCGCTGGAAGTATTCACTGGACCAAAGTATAAAGATGAGGAATCTCATGGCAATTAATCTCACCCACAAGACTGTTGCTTGAGTAAAACCAAGGAAAGAGGCAAATATTTTTCACAGGAGCCTTTATATTTCTCCTATCTTTCTAATTAATTGGGGAGCAATTAAAAACTAAATTAGATCATCAATCAAATGAGGCTGTAATAAGTACTGTCCCTGCTGCCAGGTACTAGCAAAATTTAGCTTGTTTGCAAGCCTGTGTCTTTAGTCATACAATACAAATTAAGGGTTGTGGGGAATACATTTTTCCATATAATTTCCTGACTATAATGTAATTCTGGGGAAAGAAAAAAGAGAAAAAATTAAAATCCTTCACAAAAAATAAGGTGTTTTTAAAATTTTTACTTAGAATAATTTAATTAGAATATCAAAGMTCTAAGTTAAATTCAGGCACACATATGTGAAGCAAGCAGTTGCAAACCTCTTAAAATCTTGATACCAATCCCTCAGTTTTTATATTCAAACCATCTCTACTCTATGATTTCGAGCAAAGATTTTATCCTTGAATGTCAAACTATTTGGAGCATGAGTTTTTACAAGGAAGTGTCTTTATTAAGTACTTTGCACATTTACAGCATGTTGTGAATGCTCCTGCTATTGACAAAATGCAGTCTGTGAAATGCGTGTGAAGTAATAGATAAGGCTGATTTTACCACTTTTCGTTTCTTTAACTCACTTATTTCAGGCATCTTATATCTCACTTTTTACTTCTGTGTTAGTGCTGGTACTGCTGACTYAGTACCTGACAACTTGTTTCAACTTTACTTGCTGCTGGCTTAGCAAAGCAAATTCAGTAACAAATGTGAAATCAATTGCAGTTAAGGACACTTTTGCAAAGATGAACGAACAGAGCAGGAGTTCAGTAGCATCAAGATGTGTGCAAAGATCTTGAGGAAGCATCAGCTGGGATTTTCTTACTCCAATATAAAACAAAAGTAAGTGTCTGGATGACTGGATATTTTAAAAAAGCAAAATCTGAATCAGCCCCTTGATCTTAGGGAGGCAGACATTTAAGATGCTGGTGACTGATGGAATAGTTACCAAGCTTTCAGTTATGATAAAGGTGAGTAATGATTTTTATGTCATTCTTCACAGTCTATCTTCATACTGCTCTCCATCTTGCCAAAACAAGTGACCTGCTTTTCCTCATAGCACCCAAATGCCTCCATGCTTTAACAATAAAGTAAGAAAAACTGGTACCACTCTTCTGTCAGCTTGTGAAAAGCTGTCTCTGGAGAATGTGTGGGTTTATATGGTAGAGCTTTAGGATGCTGATAATAACAGCAGCAGGGAGCCCTGAATGGCATGTTCTGTCAAGAGCAAAGCCCTTTGGACCACCAAGGGGTCCTACCCTCTCCTTCCTAGCTGTATTTTATGTGGACTGACAGATCTTTCTAGCACCCCTTTCACCTTCTCTCACAGCCTAAATAGAAATGATTTATAAATATTCATGAAAAGGGGATAAAAGGACAGAGAAAATAATACCAGGGTATAATATCTCAAAAAAACACCCAAAAGAAAATAACTTAGGGAAGGCAGATAAGGCATCTCTCTCAATTTATTTCAGATTCTTCTTGGTCTGGCTTTTCACATGAATGTAAAGAGTGATGGACACTGAAAGAACATTGCTGAGTGCAGTCGAGATCTGTGTCATAGGGTATTAAACAGGATCAAAACACTTGGTCAGTGACAGTGTCTCTGAAGCTGTTTTCAGCCCACACCTGCACCTCACACAGAGGAAATGCCTTTTGTCAATTTGCTAGATAACAAAATATAGCAGTTACACGTTTGAAGATGTTCCAGTTGTCAAAGCTGGTCTGTGGGAAATGGTGTACAGAAATTTGTAGCACAGTGATAACATGATGCAATCCAGTTTATAGAAGGATCCTGAATGAAAAATTATTTCAAAATCAGTTAAAAGGTATATATATGATATATGTAGCAAGGTAAATCACTCTTATTCAGTAAATTGGTGTTATCATCAATACTGTATTAAAATTAATAAGTGCACTGAAAGATTAGATGTACTGCATGTGTTATGTGAGTTGACTTAAATACATTCATTCCCAGAAAATGTACAGATTAATACATTCRATTTTCATAAATCCACTGCATAACACTTTAGGTCTTTGGTTTACATATTACCTACAAATTATTGCTTCTTAGAGTCTGACAAAAAATTACAAAAGGAACTCTGCCTTTTTGAAAGGGCTTGAAACTTGACATTGAGATGAGGGCAGAGTTGCTGACATTATTGCAGTTGAGATTTTGTTAGGACACCTACTATAAAGGTRCCAACAGAGACGTTCCTAGTTCAATATGCACTTGTTAAGAATTTGGTTGCAGAATCTCTCTAGTTTTCACGAGCTGTAAGSATGTTCAGGCAGCTCACAAATGCCTTGTATCAGTGCAGACAGCAGGGACAACTGCCCGCGATCAGAGAGAAAATGAGCCTTTTTCAGGGGTGAACAGTAATTCCCCTGGAATTACACTTCCATATTGTTAGATCCTGCTACAATGTAAGATGCTGAATTTGAAAGTGAAAACTTTTTCTCCTTATTATTTGTTTCTACCCCTAAATCCCATGAAGAGAGAAAGAAAAAAGCAGTAATGCATTTAGATTATGAGAGCTGTGATACTTTGCATGGACTGAAGGTGAAGAAAAAATTAAAAAGGGAGGATGCTGGAGGAGTTGAGGATTGAAGAGCTCAGGCTTAGAAAGGGAAAAGCAGAGCCTTTGTGACTGTTCAGCCCCTCAGCAGTGCTGTGCTYTCAGCATCAGCTTTGAAGTCCACATACAAATGGGTCTTGGAGATGAGAAAAACAGAAAGCAGATAATAGGGCATAGCAGCAGATACAGAAGAGGTCCATGTCATGAATGTGATGGACCTATTTGGACATTACTGTTTTGTTTTCYTGACAAAGGAAAATTTGTGGGATTGAGTATCTTTCAGGGCAACAGGACTTGCTTTCAGAGGATTCCCACAAAGCAACAAGTTCGGGGAAAAAAGCTTCAAAATGGTAGATGCCCACAGTGACCTTTTCAAAATTGAAAATCTTGGGTTTATTGTATGTAACGAGCTTTCATTTGAAAATCCAAGTTACTGTGATTGAGAGACTAAAATGATCTGAAAAAAAAAGAAACACTTCAAAATTATATAGAAGCCTGTTTCAATTGAATAGGAATCRTGCACTTAACTTCAGTCTATGAAAAATGTGACATTTCATCTTCTAAGCCTTATTTGTGGTGAATACTTTCAATTGGGACAATTTTCCTAAGTGGGAAAAAACCATCTGTTTCCCTCTCCTTCCAGCTGTGGCTTTGGTCCTTCGCATTTTTCTGCTTCAGATCTATAGGCACCGGGTAGCATTTCAATGGGAAATAGGGGAGGATGGAATAGAAGGCCTTCATTTGCTTTTTTATGAGAAAAATTCCTCTATTAAATGTTATGGTCATAAAATCAGGGGTCTGAAATACATGAAATGGCAGAATTTGAATGTCTTTCAGCCTTAACTCAGCCATCTTCAGCTTATACCCTACAATGCATTTCTTCTTTTTATGATCACCTGCTTCTTTCTCCAGAGCCTCATACCACATAAATAGGTAATTTTTGAGTGAATAGTTTTTTCTTACTGTGTGTTATCACCATCATTTAAAATTTACTTTCACACTTTGAACTGATGCCCAAAGATCCTATTTCAGTTTTCTGTCCTTCAAAAGATGGCTATTTGCTATTTGTTGTTTGTACTATTACTCTAAAAGCAAAGGTATCCTGAAAGAATAATATTTTCTTATATGCTTTTGATCAACGATCATCACATTTACCTTTGAACTCTGATATTTGAATTGCAGAACCTAATTCAGCTGCTTCAGTTGATCTTATTCAATTAAGGTACAGGCCAATAAATTAGGTAACTGTAATAGAAGAGGCTGGGTTTTGTCTGCAAAAGAGGTGGCCACAAAGTTTTGTTGTTATTGTTTTGCAAACCTTTGGGGCAGTCATCTAAGCTAAGCATTAGCTTTGGCAGTTGCCGTCAGCATTACAATAGTTTTGCTTTGAATTTTTTGCTTTGCTTGGCCACCAATGTCAGGAAACTTCACCTTCCTTTTATACTCCAAAAGCATCAAATATCCAATAAGAAATCTATAAAATGCATATCCAAGAGAAGCAAACAGACTTTTCAAATAACAATAAATCAGAGTATTTCAAACAAAAGAATCAAAATACATGGAAATATGTGATCTGATGGTGGGAAAGATTTTACACAACATTCTCACAACATATATATATACCCACCTCCTCCTTTGCCAGTTCCTTTCTCCAAGAATAACCTGTATTTCATTTAGGTTGTTTTGGAGGCTTCCAGATAATGTAACCCACACATCCATCTGCATTTGGAATGCAGTGGTTCGTGAATGACCTTTTCATTACATTTACTAAGCAGGATCTTGATCCAAGTATATTCTTTGGCTTGGGTTCATTCTACCCTCCCTTGTGCTTTGAACAAACCACTTCCCCAGGCTCAGAAGGCCACAACTTTCGTTGTTAGAAAAACTCATTTAACACAATTTATTGTTGCATTCCCTTTTCCCCTGTCATAACTTCCTGATTGCTGTTCATCTGTACCAGATGTGCTCTTTACATTTCCAAATTATATAAACTTATTACCCAAAATGGTTCTCCTTCTTTTCCCATCTGCTGTATGTTTATATTTACAGTAGCATGCTAACTTGTATACTATATCACACATTTAACCATTAGGTCTGGAAAAGCACAGGGAATTCCTCTCTTGGAGGTGCAGTTCTTGCCATCTGTAGCTATATCTATCCCGTCTTCAAAAACATCTGATTATGTAAGATACGCAAGGCAGCCTGGGCTAGAGCAGCCTCCAAGGAAAACTGGAGGTACTGCACAGAGAAATAATCCTGAAGAAGCAGATGGCACCCTTTGAATCAGTCCTAAAGCCATGGTGCAAGGGTGACATCCTTCTAATGAAAAAAACACCAGTGACAGTTGAAAGCTATCATTTAAATCTGCTGCTCAGTGTGAAACTGGGAGTTTAAGTGGACTTGTGTGTATGCAYGTCTACTGCCTATTATATCTCTCTTGACAAATATTAACTGGGAGCCAAAAATACTCAGTGATTTGACAAAAATAAACACAAATTCTGCAGAATCAATCTTCTTCAACTCTTCCAATGTAGTAAAAAGGGAATGGTGACTACTTTGCTCATCAAAAGTAAGATTTTTATGCATTTTCAGAAACGTGATGTGCCTGTCAATCTAGGCACTGCCTGTGCATGCACAAAACCTCAGTATAGGTAATTTTTTTTTTCTCCTTTATGTAGGCTTAGAACTTGTCCTTAAATTCATTCTAGCATTTTTTTACCAGTGTAAGGCAAAATTCCAGTTTCTGGATTTATGAGATTCTGATAAATGCTAAACAAAAGCATAGCAACATACTTCATACTGAATTTCCCCGCTTTTGCACAATTCTGAGACCCAGTGTATCATCTTAAATCAACACAATAAAATGTGATAATTCACCCACTTCAGCTACTGTTGTGAAAGAGTAGTGGCATAGCAGGGTCCTGACTAGGCCAGTCACGATATTTTCAGTCTGGAGGAAAGACCAGGATAGCAGATGCTGAAGCATACATTTTTGACAAATAATTTTGTCCTGAAAACACCTACTCTGAACTGAAATTCTCCCAAAATTTACATCTCTTTTTCTATTTTGGTGCCTTTTAATTTTTTCAAAAGTAGAAAAAAWTGTCACATTCCCAGTGCAGAATAGAAAATAAGAATGACTTTTCACTGCTTAGAATTGCTTAACAAAATAAGAGACTTTAACAGTCATCTTTCTCCAATGAAAAAATCTCCAAGACTATTGAATATATTTGTTTTGAAAAAAAACCCAAATCCTTCATTTAAATTGCTAGTTAAATTATGTACTTATTTCAGTTCTTCTTCTCTTCTGCAATTTTATACATTTTCAGTCTTGTCACAAGTGCTGTTTTTGTTATAGGATTAAGCACACTGAGGTATCATCTCAAAACCCAAGGYTAAAACAGTACAATAACAGAGCTATGAAAACCCTTTTCACTTTCTATCTCCATTTGTTCCACTAAAATTAACACGGCATTGTGTGAGCCTGCATGTGCATCTGTATTTCTGCGCCTTCGTTGCTTGAATCTGTAAGTGGTTCTGATCTGGAAGCAGAACAAAGCAGGTGCAGGACAAACTTTATTCCAGGCAGTCTGGGGGTTCTGATGAYTGTGACAGGGGTGGTGGGTGTGGAAGATGACTTAGCTTTATTTTCCTTGCCCCTTTATCCAAATTTGTGCCCCTCTGAGAGTCAGGAATCATATCCAAGGCATAGTGGGATTTTCTCAACTTCTCAAGGAAAGTCTAGAATTATTTTTAACTATTAGCAGTTTTTATTTTAACCATGAGTGTTAAGTATTTCTCATAGCCTGAGATTCTGCAGTGCTGATGAAAGACAGAAGTTAAATCYCATCCTGTGCCCTCCTTTTTATACAATCACTCTTCAGCAGTGTGAAACATCTGTATACTTTATATGCAGAGCTCAGCAATAATTTATTCAAAGTACTTCACCTCCTATTTCTAAAACRACTGTGAGCAACTTAGCATTCAAGTGTCTTTGGAAAATAAATTTGGCAATCTTTTCATGGAGAAACTGATGCTAGTGTAGAATCTTTGAAAATGTAAAGTATTCATTCTGTGCCAGGGACACTGAAGGGTGCATGATCTAGATCACTTCATTTTAGCTAAAAATTAAACAGATCCTAATCTTCGAAGAATTAAAGAATGGTAGAAATGTTTAATCTTTATCAAAATGTTTAATTGAAAACTGGTAAAAAAGAAGGATTTGTGTAATAAATRTGGACCCTTCTACAACTAATAAATATAAATAAAGAGAAGATGTGTGTTATATAATTCTGCAAGGAGGTTGACTTAGTACGGCATGAAGTTCTGACTTAAAACCTCATGATGTCAAATATCAGCAGAGCACACAGTCAGCTTAACGCACAGTCAGATTAACGATTATCTTAGTGACATATCCAAACATGACTGGTTCACAGTGAGTTCTAATCAAACACAGTGCCATTATCCACAGGGGGCTTCTGCAGACGTTGTTACCAAGACAGATGTTATGCAACTTTTTCTTGATTACGTAGAAGAAGCATGAAGCTCTCAGTGACTAAATTTTCAGATGACACAATAATAGGCAAAGCAAGAAATAATGAGAAGCTATTTGTACGACACAGTAAGCTGGACAATGATAGAATGGATTGTAGAAATTACATTTATARAAAGACTGAAATGCCTCAAAAGTGTGAGGAAATCAGCTGTAGTATTAACTCTTTAAAGATTCAGTTTTAAAAGAGACATCTGACTTAGTTATTTTATCCCTTTTCAGGGAAGAATGATTTCACATAATCTTCCTACTTTGCAGATGAGGCCTTAAACTTTGAGAACTATAAAATTACTGAAAACAATCCATTTCATTTCTGTTTACATCATACCCTTGCTTTCATCAATCCCTCAATTGCTCTTTCTACCTGGCCTTGTCACTGCAGCTGAATGATTTTGGCTCTTAAAATTAAATTTGCAATACAAATACTTGACACTTCAAATTTAGTTTGTCTTCTTGGAATAAAACAGTTTTATAAGASGGCATTTTGTGTAACTGAAATATTGCTAAAGGCTAAACAGCTATGTAAACACTTAAATAATTAGTCTACATCTCCTATGGCCCATTAAAACGATTTAATTCTAATTTTTTCTTCTACAAAAACTAATTTCATAAAAAAAGTTGGGTTCTTTTTCACCTTTTGTTAATTTTATTTTAATTTGTGGAATGATTGTGACTTAAAAAGATGAAAATTAGGAGGTTTTAGRTAAAAACTCAAAAGAAATGTTCACACTTCATTTTAAAAAATAAATAAATTGATATCATATCTCTGTAACTATTATTTTAAGCATGTGAGTAAAATATTGTATTAAGTTTCTATTAATGGGAAATCAAATGCTTCTGTGTAATTTCATATCCTTCTCTCAAGCAGTCCTTTTATATTTATTCCAGTTTGCTGATGTATCAAGAATTGTAATGGAATTTAAAGCTTATTGGTGTGGGTCAAATATGCACTTTGCTCTTCACCCATAACCTGCAGACTTTCTGCTACTGGGTCTACATTGCAGAAATAAATKGCAGTTTCACTTCACTGTTATTCATCAGTTCATAACACTCAAGGTTAATGTGCTATGCTGGCTTATTCATGAAAAATGTTTGCAAATCTTGAATGTTTCATACATTTTAACACATATAATTTGTCCAAAAGTTCCTACCAGAAAGCATGGTTGCTCTTTATTCATTCTTCATCATTCATTTCTCTTTCAAAACCTTCTATTCTGCCAATGCATACACAGCACACACATATAAAATACTGTGTCTGCCAAAATGACTGGCCACATGTTTATGACTAGACAAAAACTTAAATTTTTCTACAACCACATCAACCAAGATCTTCCATACCCTAAAAAAAAGCAAGAAAAAGTGAGTACTAAGCATATCATACTGTTTATTCCAAGCAAATAGTTCCGTTAATAATAATAAATAGTTAATATATCTCAAGAAGTAGATTCTGGATAGACGAAAATGCGCATTACATTTCATGACTACAGCCATGGGGGCTGTASCTCCTACAAAGCACAGCTACCTGGCTTCTGCAACATGAATGAACTAACAGACCTTCTAGTCACAGGAATTGTCTGTGTATGTGTACCCCAAATGTGCTTTTCCCTCTTATTCAACATTTCAGTGGTGACTTTGTCTTGTTAGTGGCGAATTTTTTTCTCAGTTCTGTTCACCATCCCTGAAAATATGCTTTCTAAGCTTTTTATTCCTGTTTTCTGGAAAAAAGTTAATAGGTTTTGAAGGTTTTCTTTTGCCTGAAGGTTTTGACTAGGATCTTTAAGAGAAAGCTAAGGATACCTAGAGCATTATTCAAAGTAAGATAATTTCACATTCCTATCTAGGTGCTTTTATATCTCTCCTCTTTTTTCTTATATACCTACTGTCATTTGAAAACTGCTAAAAGGCAAAGAATTAATCTTCATTTTTCTATGCAAAATCTGTGTCACTAGACTCTGACTCTTATTAGTAGTATCAGTAACAATGATTTCAGCATGACTAAATGGTGCAGATATTTGCACAAAACTAGAACAATCAGTTACTGACCAAATTTTATCATTCACCAACAACAATTATCCGCTCCCCACCACTCTTCACTACTTTTCAACCCTCAATGTTTGTTTCTCTGCAATTCCATGATTATGTACAAAGTTTTGTTTAGCCTAAACACTGCAGGGAAAATATTATTTTCCCGTGGGAAGTCTTTGAGTTACTTGGGTTGCTTAGCCTGGAGAAAAGAAGGATCAGGGGGACCTTCTCAGTATCTACATCTACCTGTGAAAGGAAGTTTTAGCAAGGCGCAAGTCAGATTCATCTCCACAGTAACAAGTGACAGGATGAGAGGCAATGGCCTCAGCAATGCCAGAGAAGGTTGAGATTGGATATTAGAAAAAATTTCTTCACTGAAACAGTGGTCAGGCACTGATTGAAATCTGGCATCCCAGAGAAGTGGCAGAAACACTGTCCCTGGAAGTTTAAAGCAAAAATGTGTGGATGTGGCATTTGGGGTCATGGTTAATTGTGAACACAGCAGTACCAAGTTAACAGCTGGACTCAATGATCTTAGAGGCCTTCTCAAACCTAAACAAACCTCCTACATGGTGGCTGGAATTTTGAATTCTACCTCTGTTACTACTGACAGGGTACTTTGCAGTATTAGAATTCTTTATTCAGGAGAGAATTGTCAAAGCTGTAGTAGTAGCAAATGTAATAGGAACTATATCATTTAAAACACCCCAGGGTACTGGTCCAGATGGTTAAAATTATTATAGAAATAAAGTCATCAACACCTTATTTCCTACATAACTATAGAAAATCCTTCTTTGTCAGTTTTTATATAATAAATGTTTATTTATATTGATAACATTCCCCAATACCCAACCACTGAGTAATAGTGGTTAACTCAGAGACCAATAGTTGAAATACTAAGTAAGGATTTTTTTTCTCTATTGCATCAATTTATATACCTATATTTGCTGCATATGGTCATTCTACTAAGTAGCTAAGATACTTCTGCCTTTCTTTACAGTTCTTCTGCACGTCTTTCTTTCTCTGAATATTAATTCTTGAATAATTTATATTGTTAGTACATATTTTCACATCAGTAATTCTAAACTTCTTAGTATAATTTATGTGTATTTTAAAAACTTTTGCAGACAGATTTCTTTTGGATTCCGATGCTAAGTTCTCACCAATATGAAAGATAATTATCTATACCTCATCTTCGGTGAGATACCAGCACAAATAAAAGTGGTAAAATAAAGTCCTTCATCATTAATTTTCACCAAATGTAAATTACCAAAATAGTGTAATTATCAATAGTATGCACATACTTACATATTTAGTAACACTGAGATGGCCATATCAGACCAATGTACAAGTATTTTACTAGGTATATGAACAACGTGATCCCCAGATACAGGTATGAATACAGATGTTTATGCATTTTCACTGAGATCCAGCTACTCCCTATTCAATCACATTAAGAAAAGAACCTTGCATCTGTTAAAGTTCATTATATTARAATATGTTTCAATGTTGTTCTCTCTCCTTTTATATCTGTGGCAGTTCTGCAAACACCTCACCACTGTCTGCCGTTTTCCCACAGTGTAGGACAAAGGATTGTCCCACTTTGCATAAATACATGAAAGCATCAAAATTGCTTCCATCTCCAGACAAGCTATCAGTTCCAGTCTATGCTCATCACTACCACTAGAAGCTGTGACTGGCAGGCTGGGCTYATGTTTGGCAGAGAGGTTATACTAAAAGCAGGCAACTTGATATAGAGGATGGAAACTCTCTTTGTGGCAATTTCTCAGATGGTCAGATCTGCACATTGTCCTGGAAGATAGCTTCAGCTAAAAGCAAAAGCAAAGCAAAGAGTCACAAAGAAATCCCCAAGAATCCKCTTCACGTGCCTCTGCAGTCCCACAAAAGAGCAATTCCTCCTGTCAGACCATCACATCCTCACTCATTAGCTTGCCACTGACAGCAGAGTTCAGCAGCCATAGACAATCTGTTCCTGCTGCACATTTATTTTTCTTTTTTTTTGAACAATGAGAGGATATACATTACATCRTCTGAGTTTATAGTGCTGATAAATCCCACTTAAGGGAGCAGTGAAAACATCACCTATTTAATAAATATATGTTCATATCTCATATCTAATTGCTTCCAAYGGGATACTAAATACATCCCATGGAGAGAAGGGAGTACATAAGTCACAAAAAGTAAAAAAAAATCTCAGTGATGCATATATTTCTCATGAGTCCTAGATAAATCTCAAGAGCAACAGTTCTTTTTGACACTTAGCTACCTACTGCTGCTGTCAGGTGAATGAGGAAATGAGAGGAATGAGGGACAAGCCTGGGGAGCAAACAGAGAGGAAAAAGCACCACTAGGAGTTAATATAATATAAATTAAAGCATAAAAGAGATTTACATTTCCCAAACCACTGGATAAATAAGTCTTGAATTGACTTACTTGAACARAAAGGGTAATAAATCCCACTGTTCTTACAGAAACACATTTTACTCATGCTAGTTCCACCTACAATTAGTTTGTTTACTTATTTACATACCTACTTTTAAACTCTCAGGTTCTACGTCTTAATAGTATCAACAATGCTATGCCACAGGCTTCTGGGAATGCACTCAGTCCCAGAAGTTTAGTCTTATTCCAAGGCTAGTRCAGCCAGGCTTTTGACTTTAATGAYATTTGTGTTTCTCTTTAGCACAATTTCTTAAAATTCTGCTAGCTTCACCATTTTTAAGATAACTGATCTGAACTGGATCTTACACAGTTCCTCACAAAAATGGTAAGTATGAGTCACTCACCACCCTCTAGTTCCAGCAGCCGTACAAACAAGGCTTGTATCAGAAACTGAACATGAGCAAAGAGGACCTGGGCCTTTAGGTGAAGCTAAATATTTCTGGAGAACTTATCTACAAGTTCTCAGGTTGATCAAAAAGACCCTGATAGACAGAAGAATTAAATAAGCAATATTTATCTTATTCTGTAGCKCTCAAACACAAGGCTTCACACAAACCAGTCTCAATCGCTTGTAAAATGACCACTGAAAATAAAATAGCTTTTTTTTACTTCCGATCACAGAGATAGGTTTAGTATTTTAAAGACAAACAATTCATGTCCATTTTGAATTCTTTAAGGAAAGGTCTACTTTTRCCATATAAGGATAAGGCAGGCTTTAGTCCCTCATCTGCAGCAGAAGGCTCCTTTTCTCCTAGGGAGATCAGCTGGTTGCAGATAATGAGGCTGACTGACAGACAGCTTGGGATACACAGGGCTGAGATATTTACCATTCTGGGGTTCAAACATGAACTAAGGCCAGAAACAAATGTACTCCTGGCGGTCCTGTATAAGTCATGCTTATAAATTAATTCCTGAGAAGTAATTTAAAAGCTTGGCTGTTAAAATCTTAGGGATAGATTCTTGCTGCTCAGGTACCATGAGTGCAGGACTTAATTCTGACATCCCCCATGAAGAATCCAGATGCAAGCAATATACAGCTTTATCATACACATTTGATGCCTTTCTRAGGCAGAGGGAGGGTTTGAAAAGAAAGTCCTACAATACACAGAAAAAAATTTAATACCATTTTTCTGGGGCTTAGAATCCCTTTAACCTTATCTTCTACCAAGGACTTAGGAGTGTCTTAGAACTAATTTGTTACTTCTTTCTGTTACTGTTTTCATTCCCTTCCTCGYTTAACATGGCCCATTTGCCAGGCTGAATTAATGAGCACAGAGCCAGCAAGTGAACTTCTTCACCAGGAGGTTTTGTTCTCAAGACCTCTCAAACCAAGCAACACAGACTTGCTTTTGTTGAATAAATATGTAGGGTGATACCCCATTTATCTTCATTTGCTAGCATTTAAATTCTAGCAAAGGAATACAGCACTACACTAATCAGTAAGAATGATGCTATCATTATGTTGCTCCAGTGGCTACAAGATAATTAATGTTTAGTGATAGACACATTCAAAATAACATTAATTATGTTATTAATGATTTTAATTAACTTCAAATGCTTCTGTGTTTTCCAATAAGTTCCTATATCTAGGAATAAAGCTACCCACAATTTGCAACTCTTRGTCTCTTCCTGATTTTTTTTCCAACAAAGGTTTACACTGAGGTCAGAAAAGGCACCTCTGGAAGATAACTTGATATTAATTCTAATAACTCTTTTATTCTATTTTCTGTTTGGTTTTGCTTTCCTGTGTTTTTTTGTTTGGTTGGGTTTTGGATTTTTGAAGGGGGGATTTGTTTGTTTTTTGGTAGTTTTTTGGGGGTTTTTTGTTTTTTTTTTTACTTTGTAACAGTAAAGTTTGAATAACAAAGAAATTAGGTGCATTTATGCCAGTATGTTTCACCAAGTCTGGTCTGTGGCATGAAATCAGCTCTGAGCAGAATTTTTTCACCATGAGCAGAAAATGAAATTAAATGCCTCTCTAATAACTTTAAAAGATCATTTAAAGATCTTGGGCAGATTTTTTTTTCTATTGTTGCAAGAATCAGGCTGAAACTCCTATAGGCTTACTGGTTTATTTGTCTTCTGGGAATGAAATAGATACACATTTTCTCATCTTCCTATCAATTCTCATTTAAAAGTATTTTCTTTCAAAGAAGACATTTTTGTAGTTTAAAATAGYTCTTCTGACAGTACCATGGAGGTTATTAACTGATGCACAAAGGAAAGCAGAGTTCCTAGGTACTCCAAGCTCTTTTGTAACATWTGCCTCAAACATGAGAGCCTGAAAGAAGTGGAAAAAAAACCCCTGTTGTTGTGTCTTCTGATTATGGCTTCTCTYGTAAAAACTATTTCAAAATGTAGATTATTTGGGRGCAATTAAGAAYAGTTTAAAGTCACTGGGGCTGGTGATGGGGGAGCTCTTTAAGCAGCACTATATTCAGACTTGTCAAAATACACAAATAGCTGAATGTTTAAGACCAGCTCTAATACAGTAACCTGACTTACAAAATCTGCCTTTTCTGCTACTATTYATCATCTCATTTTTAGATAAAAAGCCAATATATAAAAACTAAATTATTGTATGTTAATGTATAACCTATCCCACAAAAGATAGAACTGCACTGGCATTCACCTGAAATATTTCTCCTCTTTCTTCAAGATGTGTACAAAGACAGAGAGTATAGAGGAAAGTTCAGCACTCAGGGTGCCACACAATCCAAGTGAGGRTTCCTTCTTCAGCAGTCTTGTTCCAACAAACTACAAAGTCAGGCTTTACTCAGTTTCAGGGTCTTCCTCTTATGGAAAATGGAAGCTCTTGATATAAGGAGCTGCTTCATTGTGTGGGTAAGTGATCAGAGAATGTGGCAGGAAGAACAGAACTGAAAATTGTTGGCACCCAAAAGCAGTTCAATGATCAGAAGTGCAGAGGCAGTACAAATACCACTACTTGCTGTTTCTCCCCCGCTCCCAAAGCTCAAGTAGCACACAACTCTTCCCTTGTGTCTAACTAAAAACCTTGTGAAAACCTTGTAAAGACACCTGCCTCACATCACCTTGATCATTTTGGGTGCAAGATACYCATAAGTGCTCTTTCACACCTAGTCCAGGGTCACATCAGTGCTTTGGAGGTGCCTTACTTTTCCTGGCAGAACTATCCAATAAGCCTTAGAAAGAAGTTCTTGACATAGTCATCCTACACATGTAGGAGGGAACTGTATGAGAAGTTCTGAGAGGAAAATATACAACATGAATTATATCATCTTTGAGAATTTTTTTGTTCATAATCTTTTGTGCTTCAGCAGAACTTAAATTTTTCCACCGTCACAGCTAACACAGCTATCATCGGGAAGATTAAAACTATATTACTTTCATTAGTGGCTCTTTYACCTCTCATTGGTTTTCCCATCCACTCCTCATGTTTTGTCTTAATCAGATAATGATTCTTCATCTTKTCTCCTGCTAACAGAGCTCTGCAAATATCTGAAATTGATGATTCCACTTATGTAAAATGAAGAGATGAGGTCTGATATTTTTAACTGCTTGGAAATAAAGTCATATAAAAGGTCGTGCAGGGAATGGAGACCATGCATTTTACAGTAATGTAAATAATGAGTAATAATAAAAAAAGGAACATACCTTAAAATCCTCCTTTAATTATGTTGGCTAGGAATTCATATTTTGCATCTTAGCCAAGATAACTGATGAAATTAGGGCTTGCTTTTCTCTCTGATAAATTCATTCTCAGATATTTATAAGTTTAGCATTACATTTTAACACACAGAACAAAAATAAAAGACTTCATATATCCATCCTGACATGTTTTCAATATTATTTTAATGTGTGCATTTTCATTTTATCAACCTCATCATGTTGGGTTTTAGAAACTGCAATTTAGTTCCAAGAAAGCGACACRATGATGCTTCTGTCTGTAAGACTTTCTCTACTGTTCCAACTCAACAGTGTATGCTAAAGAAAGACTGAAATCAGTGAGCATCAGTCAGTTCTTGGTTTCCATGAACATGGATATTACTTTCCTGTAAGCAGACGCTGTTCATTTGCCATAGACTTGACAATGCACTTCAATGCCCTACAGATGTGCCATCTACACATCTCCCAGGACTCCTCATGGTTCAAACACTCCTACCTGCAGCCACAAATGCTGGGTTAGTGACTCAACTACTCAACTACCACTGTTTCCTCATAAACCAGATTCCTCAGATAAGTCCATAACACTTTACTTTGATGGCAGAATCCATTACTGATCTAATACTGGGGATCTGTAAAAGGTTATTTCCTGAATTCGGCAAATAGAAATTTTGCCTACTTTTCATTAGTCCAAGGAAAATCTAAACATAGATCCTTATCAAATTACTTGTAACTATAAGTAACTAGTAACTATAAGTTACTAGATCAATTCCTTTGCCTTTTTTGCCTGCAGAAGTTTAATCTCCCAATCTCAGGGCCCTTCTTAACCTGTCCCTGATTAAGGTCCACATTATTCTTCTTTGGCATACTTAGTGCAGGATTTCATTTCAGCTGGCCCAGCTCATTACACTGATCACTGTTGAAATAAAGATAGCCATATCACAAAGGGACCAATTTTCATTGTATCATTCAAATCATTGGTGTCTTCACTGCCTATCCATCACTAGAAAATTCATCACTCCCAATTAGAAGCCCTGCTGTTTCTCCATCACAGTGTATGTTTGAAAATGACATTATTCATAACATGTTCCCCCACAACTTTTGGCTAACAAAGAGGATCTCAGGGGAAACCAAATTGACAGGGTTGGAACCTAGATAATAAAAGCTTCATTATTATAAGCAATGATGGTATTTAATAATTGTGATCTCACTGGGAACAATTTCGAAGAAGAATCACTTTTGCTTCATTACAATGTGTGAGTGATGATACTAATAAAGGCCCACRTGAGGAACTCCCAGCCTGCTTCCCACAACAAATATTAATTACTGTTCCACTAAAGGCTGAAGCTGGGAAGTCAGTGAGTAAGGATTTCAGTTGTGCTTGGCTGGATTAAACACTCACTGTAATATAAGAGATAATAAAGAAAATCAGGGGCTACTACCTACAGGATGAGGGAGAGTCATGGATGGTCTATTCTTTGAAAGTAAGGAAAACAAAACCAGCCTAAATAAACCTATTTTCTGGAAGTGATGAAAGTAGCAAGCTTAGCAAATTGATTGCCTTTACAATTAATAGTTTTAGTTAATAGTTATTAATTTACTTCACTTTTCCTTCTTCCCTTTTTCCCTAGCTCAGCAGATATGTGACTAGTGATGTTTTCTCTCCCATCAGATTGGAGAATAAACATAAATCCATTCAGTGTGAGATGCAAGCTGGAAATTAAACCCTGCAATTGTGAGTCATGAAGGCAGGGAAAGTCAAACAGGAACAGATAGGACTTACTTCGAAGACTGATTCAAATGTCCTGTTAAGCAAAGTGGAAGCTATCAGTAAATTGGAAGCTATCTGTTTCTTTCCTTGATTCTAAGTAAATTTGGCTTCCTGGGTTGGGAGTGGCACAGGGCTACCTAAAAAATTTTAGTTATGTTGCCAAAAAAAAATCAGGCAGATTTCTAAATGCAGTACTGGTTATGTTAATTTTGAAATATTTGTTTTCTTATTTTCTTTTTTTGAAATCTTCTGTGGAAAAACACTCATGTGAAATCCTCTGCCAAATATATTTAAAATGAGAACAAAATATGTAAAACAATTTTTAGACTACAGTATTGCATGTCAAAGAGAAAAAATTGAAAAAAATTTGTTTACCTCTCCGGGTAAAGCTGTTCTGTGTCATTTACTGAGTCAAGATGGTCTAGGTGGTCTAAGTTTCTACAGTTAGAAAAAGATTAATAACATTTAAAAGGCACCAGAGAAATAGAAAATAAYGTGCTGCAAGATTGGTGTCAAATTTATGTTCGCAGTCAAACTTTGTTGATAATTATATCTGGTTCTTTTATTCAGTCTAGAGTAAAAATAGACATTACAATAATTTGTTGATCTAAAGGAAGTCTRCTCTGGACATTAAATGAGTGAGAACAACACAGGACAGGACACCTTTTCTCACAGGGCACAGGTTAGGGAAACTGAACAATGGGAAATTTGCTCTTAATGGAGACGAACAGGCTACAACCCACAAGTCAAATGATTCAAATTCTGTGAGATTCAGGACCAAAAATAAATCACAATTTTTTTTAACTGGTGMATGAGCCAGGYTGTAAAATGGGAAATAGCATTTGCACACAGAAGAGCTTTTAAAGAACAGCTGTTCTTTATGGCGACAAAACATTTTGTGCACTTTGAATACATACAGAGCATTAGACATTTTGAAAACAGCCATCTCATCGTAAGTTGTGGGGAGATGTATTTAGGAACTGGCCAAGCACACACAGAGCCAGAAACCTGCAAACAAAACTATCTGGAGACTATGTTTATACCCACACCCTGCTTTTAAAAAGAAAAATTAAGAAATTCACACCAATAAATTCTTGTGAAGGTGCTTATGGATTTTGCTGAGAAATGTTTGAGAAAGGGAAATAGTAAATGAAAGTGGACCCAYCACCTCACAAGGATTCTCAAAAAGAGCTTTATTTTTTCCAAAAGAATAAAAGGGCAAGAGGATTTTCTGCATTGGTAAAAGTACATTACAGTCAATACTACAGCTCGTTCTTTAAAAGAAAATAAACCCTAAAAACACCTTTTATACAATAGATGATTTCTCTTTTGCATTGGAGAATAACTGAAAAAAATTATTATAATTATTCTTAAGCAAAATTCTTTTAATGTGTTATGGCCCTGCCAAGGTGCAATGGGTCCAACCTAACAAAAAATACTCTGTGTAGACCTCCATATTTTTCTAATCACTATACAAGAAACAGACAATTATCAAAACTAGCTGAAATTGATAGATGAGGGGAATGCAACAGATGTATTGCTATATAATCCAAGATCATAAGAGATCAGCATTGCTGGGGCTCATGAAATCACACAGGAAAGATTGATTTCAACTGCATTGAATTTGAAGCACTTCCATAAAAATTGGAAACTGACGGAAGAGCCATAAACAAAGGTCAGTGAAAATGCAGATAAACACAGTTCATCACAATGAGCTGGATGGGTCCAGCAATTACCATATCGATCACTACCATTCTCATTTAGCAACTTCATCAGCACAGGGAAAAGAAAGCCAGGAATTTGCTTCATTTATTTTCTTTTCAAGTGAACTTATTTAGACTCTTTTCATGATCCTGTTGCATTTGCCTCCTGCAAATATTCTAGGAGATTAGTTTACTGGAAGAAGTTTACTTCATTAAAATAAAGAATTTTAAATGAAGATAAATGCTTATGGAATACAAATCAATAAAAAACCCTTGGCATTTGCACCAAGAAAGAGGTTCTAGAATCACTGCTAATCCAGTCCAAAATAAAAACAGCCTGACCTCCAAAAGCAGCTTTTCATATAATTTAGCAAATAGCTTAAATGGAAGGAATTAAATATTTGAGCAGTTTAGCTGTCCTCAATCTACCTAAAACAATAATTACTGGAAAATTATGTCTGAGAAAAGATTGTCCTGTTTGTTCCAAACAATGTATTTTGGAGTTCTGATAGTTCTTTCCTGTTCACACAAAAAAAGAAAAAAAAGCAAAAAACCAAGAAGATATTGTTTACTCTTGACCTGTTTCATTAGCGTACTCCTATGCTTCAAAATTTAAAGAGAAAGACCACACAGTTTAGTTTCTCACAGCTGCTAAGACTGCTGTYTAACAGGTTCTGGCAGAATTAACTTCTATTCCTTCACAGGGACATATTTTTCTTTCTCTTTAATTTCTGGTACATTAATAACATGCTGACATTCCTCTTTGCCATAGTACTTGCCAAACCTTACTTAACGCCAAAGCCTGGATTTGCTTGTTACTGTTGTGATACTTTTAAGAGCCTTCCCCTATTTTATTACTTAAACAGCCTCATTTCCTCCAAAGATCCTGAAAGAAAACTGCATAGCACATTTTTCAGCTCTAACCAGATATGTGGCTGTGAATAAATCAAAGGCTCACCCTATGATAGTCATTAATAACATCGGCAATACTTACTTCCATGGATAATTCAGAAGAGAAAAGAAGACAAAAATCCTCCTGTCAATTATTCACTTCAAATTATTCTCCCACATCTCATTTCCATCAGTAACTAAATAATCTATCTGCACAAGGCTTTTTTCTTCTTAACCCACCACTATAGTATTTAAGAGCTACAACWAACAATGATCATTGGAAAAATAATATAAGAACAAATTGTGCCACACTGAACCCGCTCAAGCTAAAATACACAGTGGAGAGGCTAGTTGGGGATGGAATAGCAGTTCCAGACTATTTGGCCTACCATCTGAGTTTCCAAAAAGCTCCATAAAGCTTCCTTATCAGCCTRAACTCACAGCAATATCTTGCATTACAAGAGCTCTTCTTTTCTCTATGACATGTTCAACTCATCYTATTGTTAGATTTGTGAAAGAAAATGTTAAATCAACAGTTTTCACCATCTGCTCAGGGAGGATGGATCCCTCATACTGTTTCCTAAGCAAGAATAAACTGAAATATTTGCTGTATAAAATAAAAATTAGATTTTCTCTCTGATACACAGACTTCCATAGACTGGATCCTGTGCAGTGACTGCAGTTAATGGCAATTTTTAATTGCAGGCTTTAGCTGMAGAATAGTCTGGTAAAATAAACATGGACTCAGGCATAACACAGTGCCATCTCTTTCTCTGAACATCACAACTTGGCTGTGTAAGCAGTAATCCTTGTAGGCTCTAGTTTTTGTGTTCTTTACTAAGAACAGGAGGAGTTTAGCTTCAGCCATRTTTTGGAAACAGCATGTTACGTGTGAATAATACAAAGTAAGGAACAATATGGTTTTGGCCTATACAGCAGGAATTCTGAATGAACATTCAACAGAAAGGATTGGAAATGTAATATTCATTTACTGTGGTAAAACAAAAGCATCTGACTTTTGGTTTGCCATTCATAGTTTAAGTGTGTGAGAATTCAGATAYAGCCAAGCCAGATACTTCCTTATGGTAATTCAATATCAGCTTCCATTTGGAATCAAATGCATTTGCAAAAACAATTTTATTTTAAAATTTGTCTGCTAATAAGATTGTTCTCAAGGCAAATTCTAGACTGAAATCTTTTGCAGCTGTATTATTCCTCTTTCCTTTCCAATGATTGTATATCTTTTTTTTAAAGAGTATGTTTTTTCCATAGTTAAGTTTAAGTCTGCTTGAAGATTTTATTCTCAGCCCTTTATCTACCATTTAAAGAAAGTTTTTGTAGATTATTTGCAAAATARTCCATGGACAGAAGAATGGTTTTAAGCAACTCTTATTAAAAACTGTGCAACAAATAATTTCTATCTTCACTGCTAAGCTAAAATATAACCCCTGACAATTCTTCAATGAACGGCTTAAAAAACTGAATTAGTTTTATCTTCCCTGTGGTACAGGAGCCGTGTTTCTTTTCAGCTGTGTCCTGAATTGGGAAAACATAATCTTCCCTTAGGCCACCTCTTACTACAGTCCCTCTACATAACATAGGCAGTACAAAAGCAATCTTCAACTTTAGGCACTCATTGTTTTAACTACATGAGTCAGGTAAAAAACAATATYGTTGATTCCGGTGTGGGTACAGACTTTAACCCTGCAAACATAGCTAATTCATCATAGCCTTTCCCCATGATGAGTAGGATATATTACAGCAGCATAAGATACTCCAGGTTCTTAATCTGGAGAAGTAAARGCTCCAGGAAAACCTTACTGCAGCCTTTCAATACTTAATAGTGGCTTATAATAAAGATAAGAACAGATTTTCTGCTTCAGATTGCCTGTAGCAATAAAACAAGGGRCAATGGTTCTAAACTGAAAGATGATAAACTTAGACCAGAAATAAATATGAAGACTTTTTTAATGAGAGTGGTGAAACACTGAAAAGTTGCCCAGAGAGGTGGTGGATGCCCCATCATTGGCAATGTTCAAGGTCAGTTTGGACAGTGCTCTGAGCAACATGGTCTAGTGGAAGATGTCCCTGCTCATTGCAGAGGGCTTGAACTAGATGACCTTTAAAAGTTCCATCCAACACAAATTATTCTATGATTCCACGATGATTCTACTGTGGCACATTCACAGCAGGATTTTTAGTGATCTAATTATTATAATATAAAGCAAACAAGCTAGATATCTCACTAACTGTCTAGCATCATCAGAATCCTACAAATTCAATGACACTTTAAAGAATTATTCATTTTTTTGTGTTTTTTTACTATTGGCAGGTAGACATATCTCATTACCTAAATGATTGTTTCTAACTCTTGGGAATGTGAGTAATCAACACTAATAAAAACTAAGGGATGTAAAACCTAGTGTCAGCTGACACTGTTTTTAAAGGGGGGCAGCGTCGTTTAGTCTAACAACTGTGTTTGACTTTAAATAGCAGATCCCTTGCCAGAAAAAGGCTTCCCAACATATTATCCYCACACAAAGTTATCTAATAGCTTGATGATTAAGACTTTCAGGTCTAAAACCTGATAGCTGTCTTTTGGGATCCAGATTGCTGGGCATTTGACAAAGGTCTGGAGSTATCATTTTGTCGAAGGCTAGCTGCAGAAGCTGCCAAGAAAGTGAATCTAATACTGAGCTAGTCATCCTGCCTGAGCAAGATTGATAGTATCATCAATAAATCCATAMGGTAAAAGCAGAAATATGCCAATCAGTGGTTCTTGTGACAAAAAGGCAAGAGTGAGAACTGCAGGCAAGAGCCACTAAGGAAACTTATTATGAATTAAATTGCTGATAAATGTTATCTCTGGCACTAAAAAAGACAATAAGCTATGCACAAAGCAATGACTCCAAAAGAAAAGTGGATATCAGAGACAGCTCTTCTCAAGACTAAAAGGCTGTGCTGAGGCATGTGACTTCACAAAAAAATGGCAACTGTTAAAACAGGAGCAAGAGAGTGAGGTACAAATACAATTAAGTAATGCAAGYCAGATATTTTATCCTGTTCTTTTTCTTGCTTTCATAAAAAACACAACAAAATTCTTAGCAGCTAAATTAGAACACTGGAAATGTCTGCATGTTTAAAGGTTTTTGTTGTACCAGAAAGCAATATTGAGTAACATCAACACAAGTTATGGACCTGAAAACAAATACATTAATGTGAAACTGTCCCTGAGTTAACCAAATTTGCTACCAGCCTAGTCTTGCTAATGCAGGCATAAGGAGGCTCCACTAGCATGGCTGCATTTTATAATCAGAAATATTTTTTGATGCAAAAGATGTGGACATTACACCTATATAAAATGGATGACTACATGAAGTTCCACGTACAGCATGTAGATATGCCCACAAATTACAGCATTTTCAGTCCCATCCAGGGAGAGGAGACCATAATTTTTGGTATAAATTCTTTTTGTGATCACAGTGGCAAACACTCCACCTGAATTTGATAAATATTTCAACTTCATAAATAAATTCAATTTTCACTAATCAACATCTTCAGGGCACTTTTTCAATGGTAAGAGAGAAAAAGAAATAACAGTAACATCTTACTTGGTTTATACATAAATGCACACACACATATACATAATATCWTTCCAGGCAAATTATATGCTGCACATCTTCCCTTCCTTTCTATTCCATCTCTCTGATTTACTCATKATATTCTCCTCATATTTTGTAAACCCTGAAGTTAAAAAGAATATTCATTATTATTACTGAAACAATCAAAAAACATACAAGAAACACAGAGACAATTCTTCATTGCTGTCCTTTTCTTACCAGAGATGTTCCAGTATCCAGACTGCAACCCATGGCAGGAGTTTGTACTGTATGAGACTCACAAGCTGAGAGCAAAATGAATCTGTTTATTGCAGAGTTAAGACAGTACTTATACACTTAGTGTGAGGATCTTTGTTCAGTCCTTCACACACAACTTGGTTGCAGGCCTGTAATAAATCCATTGGCCTGACAGTTTGTTCGTTTCCTCAAGGTTTGCAGGCTTTCAAAGAAACAAGATGCCTTTCCTGCTCTCAGATAGTGGGTAATCTATTTTCTCTTGTGCTTCCCAGGGATTTGCTAGAGTGCCAGGCTTTGCTGTTTCCTTACAGGAATTATCTCTCTATCTGTGACTATAAAACCGAAGAACAATAAGACCTATGACAGTATAAAACTTCAAAGGCTGGATAACTTGGAGAGGGAAGTTATATAGAAAAGGACATACTAAGTGGTAAGTCTATCATTTAGAGAGTGAGTGCCGTATACTGCATGGGCTTTCCATGAAGGCTTGTTATTAGAAAAGAGTCCAAGCTTCATAAAATGCAGATATTGTAAGGTTAGGAAAATCTCAAAAAATATGATTTTTAGATTATTGAATATTTCACAGAAATACTGTAACCAACAGACCAGTTACTTCGAATGAATGGAATTAAGGAATGCAGTGGGAATGTCAACTCTGGGAAATACCAAAGAGAGAAATCTTTCCTCTCATACGTCAGATGCAAATCACAGAGAATTGCATAGGAACGCTGAACAATCACATCTTTTGTTATTTGACCAATTGTAGATGAAATTTCTTGTACCCTAACACTACCAATATAGTTTCAGCATCTGAAAAGAAAGCCTAAGGTGATTAGGTCGTATCAAGAAGTCTACTCATAAACAGGAGGTGAGAGGACAATCACTCTTGTGGACTACATAACACAACAAAATTTTCAAATTTAGTTGAAACTTTGTCTCTTTGTTATCTTGCTGAGGAATTCCCTGGGGRGAGAGACTAGAGGGTAAAAAGATATAGGGAAAAATATGGTTGCTACTCCTTGGATAGAACATGGTCAGAACACCCAGCTTCCCACTCAGGGGAAATGAAAGAGAGGGTGAAGCAGGGTAGAGACAACATAGCCAGGCTCTGTTAAAASCCTTGAAAAGGAGGGAACTCAGTTTTAGCTGATAAACCACACAGCAGCTGAAAGTCAAGGCAGATAAAGAACGATGTTCTGCTGTTGAATCAGTGACATCACTCTCCTTGGAGCAAGGCATGCTCCCAACCCAAGATCATCTCAGATACTGTACTGAGACATTCACCCCCAAGGTATGATCACTCCTCACTGAGCAAGATGTATGACTTAAGGTCCACTGAAACATAAAGAAATAGTATAAAACTGAGTTAAGAATGCGGAGAAATTAGGGAAGACCCCATTTTATAACTTCTGGTGTCAGTKGATGGGCTGAATATGTCTCGTACCCCATGGAGACACCTATGCACACTGAATGATTATTTTGAGCTAGCTTGTACTGGTGACYAGAGATTCTTTTTATATTGCTTTGAATTAGTATATTGCTATGGATATGCTTTGGACTCAGTCTCATAGGCTAYGGAAATACTTATCCTGAATCCGTGAAAGCCAGATGACACCACATGGTTTTGTCTGTGTTTATAAGAAACAGCAAAGAAACTGCTTTGCTGTTCATTGCAGATGTTTTCTGTCTCTCTACTGCCATGTAGGGATGGCCCAGAGTCCTGCTCTAAGGTTTTCATTTGCATTTGGATAACCCAGACATTAAAAAAATCAGCGAACTGTATAGAGAAACCACTGATTGCCACTGCATTGCCCAGAGTCTCCCGTAATTATTGATTTATGGAAGAGACCCACAAATTCAGAGTTCCTGAAACTAATTTCATTGCAATAGTCAGGTCCTTATGACGGGGAAAGCAGCCACCCTCGGAAGGTACAGCTAATGCAGCGGCCCAAAACATGCTGCATATCGATGTGCTGCCTGCAGCCCTGTGCCTTCACTTTGCCAGCAGAGAGCAGTGTGGCCACCAAAGTCTTGACCCTGCTTTCCAACAAGCTCCGTAATCTTGGCATAAATCTGAGGACCAGCATTGCCAGGGCTTCTTACACAATCTACA
Source organism: Cardinalis cardinalis (assembly GCA_014549065.1). NCBI lineage: Eukaryota > Metazoa > Chordata > Aves > Passeriformes > Cardinalidae > Cardinalis > Cardinalis cardinalis. The sequence goes on from JACDOX010000114.1 coordinate 1,967,597, forward strand.
TTTCTTCAGAACAGTGATACTACCATCAAAACTGTTTTTGTTCTTTTATGACTTAGATAAAAAACATAAAAGCAGTAGGAGGCAATTATTAAGAACATTTCATTTAACCACTTAACAGCACACTTTGCAAATATTGGGATCTGTCGGCAGCAAAGGCAATAAATTGAGAACAAGGCAGCTGGCAGGATGAAAACTCTCAATCTATRTTTGCTGATGAACCAGAAGAACCAGAAAACATAATACAAGGTCAATCACAACTGATCAGTTAATAGTGGTCTTACACCACTGCTAGCACTTTGTCCCCTGTATTTTCAGYGACCACTAGCTCAGAAGTTAGCTAGCAGAGGTTATGTCTACAATAACCCCCTCTTATAACAGGATTTTTACCCAGGCTGGTGTTATATACCACATATCCTTTTTTTTTTTCTTTTTTCCTAATAAAACAATCATTTTAAAACTGATGTGAATACCAAACAAACAAATTTGATATTCCTGGCTTCCCTGTCCTAAGCAACTGCAAACAATAAATCCATTCTCAGGGACTCTTTTTTTTTTTTTGTGAGGGAAGTGAAATCTGCTTCCACAGCTGCAGACCTAAGAGACTTTTGCAATGCAGAAAAGCTTATGAAGCTGGCTCATGGAGGCTAGGATAGACACTGYTCCTACTGAATGCTCCCTTCACCAGTACACGTGCCTGTATGTAGTCAGTGTTATTGATTCTCTGAGTTGTCTACATATATTTATTGATACAGACATCTGAGGAATGTTTTAAAAAATAATAAAATTTAGTAATTAATTACTAACCTTTGCAGAATAGGGCTGGAGGTTCTGGTGGATGCTGAGTTGTAGCTGAGCCAGTAGCATATATTTTCCACCATCAAGGATAATAGTATCCTGGGCTGTATTAGGAAGAATGCTTCCTGCAGGTCAGGGGGGAGCTGATTCTTCTTCASCTGTGCTTAGGACATATGAGATCACACCTGGAGTATTCTGTCCAGTTCTGGGATCCCCAGTACAAGAGAAATAAGGACATACATAGWATCATAAAATCATAGGATCATTTGGTTTGGAAAATATGTTTTAGGACATTAAGTCCAACTGTTAACTCAACACTACCATGTTCACCATTAAACTATGTCCTCAAACACCACAACTACACATTCTCCAGAGATGGTGACTYCACCATTTCCCTGGGAAACCTGTTTCAGTGTTTGAATAGCTTCTCCCTGAAGATATTTTTCCTAATATTCAATCTAAACTTCCCCTGGTGCAACTTGAGGGCAAGTCACGTCATCCTCTTGCTTCCTACCTGGGAGAAGAGGCCAAGTCCCACCTCACTACAACCTCCTTTGAGATAGTTGTAGAGAGTGGTAAGGTTCTGCTCAGTTGATTTTTCTCCAGGCTGAAAAACCCCAGTTCCCTCAGCTTCTCATGCCAGAGTTCAGCAAAAGGGCCTGGAAGGAAAATGATAAAAAAGCTGGAGCATCTCTCCTGTGAGGAAAGTCTGAGATAGCTGTAACTGTTCAGCTGGGAGAAGAAAAGGCTCAGAGGAGGACACTGACTTGCTCTCTGCCAGTCAGTCAGTCAAGTAAAGCCTGGTGTGACTAAGAGCATTTTACAGCACAAATGAAGGTGATGCCTTACCAAGGCAGACAGACATTCCCTGAGAATACATAAAATTTCTAAGAGTTGCTCATTTGATTTATGGACACATTAAAAGTACTTCAAAGCGTTTCTTCGCTATATCCAAGAGTTTCTATTCTGGTCMCAAAGTTAGGTTTGTATTTGTAGAACTGCTCAGTACAGTGTTTTTAATCTACTTTGAATACATTTTGGAAAGGTGTGAGAAGAGCTCTGCTAGCTTTGGCAAGGGTCATCTGGAAGGAGAATACACTGTAGGAGTCTTATGTGGGCTGATCCATAGGAGGCTGCATCCTCTGCCCTTTGCTACCTGAAGAAAAAGGTAAAGCTGTGAGATGCCTTAGAGGCACGGTGTGAACTGGTGTGTGAGAACCTGCATGACAGTAGGGGAAGGTGGGGATTGCATGACCCAGCCATGAAAAAATCAGAGTATGAAAAAATCACAGCAGGGCTATTTTAGGGGGTTTTGTTTTTTGGTTTTTTTTGGKTTTTTTTTGGTAGTACTACTGTGTTCTAAGTGACATAAAAGGTTTCAAGATTAATTTTTTTTAAAATACTGACCTCTAATCACACGTTCTATGGAGATGTATTTTTTAAAAATCTTATTTTAATAGCTATATAAGGGTTCCATCAATTCATATGAAACAAACAAATGAATCAAAAGAGAGAACTGTGGGTAACTGATGGATCAGTTTATGTTGATTGCTTTTGCCAAGTTTGGAACCTAGCCAGTTAGACACATATACACAGCAGCTCTGTCAGCTCCCTGAAGCACCACTTAAAAATGCAAAGAAAAAGAAAAAAAAAAAAAAACCCATACCTCTCACCAGATGCACAGGGAATCTGAAAGACAGGCTTTTGGCAAGCCTAGCAAGAATTTGGCCTGGCACACGAGGTCAAATGATCTTAGAAAATCAAACCAAAACTAYACCTCTAAAAGATAATGATCTAAATTCATCCATTCCCAGAGACAAGCATGGCATTATGGCTGAGGAATGACTGTTGTAATCTTTCTGGATGGTTAAAACAGTCTCTAGGTCCTCTTASAGCTGCCTGATTACATTTTTTATGTAATGGATACAGTACCGTACATACTGAAGTAACTGAGCAGAAGTCTGAGGRGTAGAGAGATGTTGTCTGGCCTATTGTATTTCCTGGAATAATTTCTGTCTCACAGACAGCTGATTGCATTATACAGGAGATTTTGTGATCACATTACGATTTTGTGATCAATTCTGGTGACTAACTGGCTGCACTGCACTTTGAATTCTTCTGAATATCCCCACAAATAAGTGGTATGTGCAGACTTGAGCTTTGTCATTCCTCTGTTTTCCTATGGCTGTCAATTATCCTTGTATTCAAATAATGCAAAATAGTATCTCCTTTCTGCATCCCCATGTTTTTGCAACATCATAAAATATATAAACTGTCTTTCTTTCACCAAGTGTTTTTGTCATGGGATCTTGGTGCTGACTATTATTCTGGATYATCATAAATCAGATGGCCCCATTACAGCAATGCACTGAGACTGGATATTACAAAAGGTATAAGAGTAATGATTTATACTGGGAATAGAATTCAGCAAAAAGGATTTTTAAAAAGGGAAATGAAACCGTCATGAAGAATGCACTGAAATGATAGCATTATTTTCTCGTGACCTGTCTTTTGTGGGGGGAGAGGGAACTGCTGTTGACATCAGCATGTCTTAGATGATGTCCTGAGTCAAATGAAAAAGTAATTTCAAACTACAATAGAAATAAAGATTAATACACTCTTGGCCATGTGGAACATGAACATTTCAGTTTGTAAACTGTGTTGGGCTTTTCTTTTTTAGGAAATAAGCTTTTGTACCAAGGATTCTACTCTTCCCACCCACATGTTTTCCCTATTATATCAGATCTTAGAAACCAAAATTTTCTTAGATTTAATTTTGTCAGAAAGCTTCTCATGAACAAAGACATATGTGAAAACCTACACAGTGATAAAGAGATGGAGGTGGCTGAATTTGTTTTATTAGTCTAGAATGTCAATGAAAAATCAATGGAGCACCAGGAGAGAGGGGCTGGTATGACCTTTTAATTATCAGAAGTTTACATCACCTTTTTTTTCTTTAAAGATCTGAAAATCAAAATAATAAGATCATTCACTGCAGCAAAACCAAGATCACAGTTTTTTCAGCAAGTRCCATTGAGTTTAAGCCATGATTAAATGTGAAATTGCTCCCATCTTTGGCAGTCCAACCCAACTGCTCCTCATCAGACCCTGAAAGTCTACAGCCACAGTATGGATCAAAGTAGGTCACAGTTCTCAGTGGATTTTGGCATCCATGTCAGAYGCTGAAATTGAAGGTATGACCACTSTGTTTCCTGTTCCTARTAACAGAATTCATTGGGAAAAAAAGTCTGAACCCTTTAAAGCTGACAGAGCAGAGTGTAGAAAGAGAGATCCTTGGACAGAACTCAAAGTGTGCAGTGGYGCTCTGAGCCCCCAGGAGCCTGCGGTTCAGCTGAGGTGGTCTTTGCTGGACTCCTGAGAGAAAACTTTGCAGCTACATGAATGAGGACTGTGCCCTTGCTGATCTCTTGTACTCTCCCTTCTCTTGGGAAGAGTCCTTTGTGAGACCAGTGCTGAAATGAGGAGAACTGGCAGCTCTGTGACTTCCAGTCAGGGGAAGTTGTAACAGAGAGTTACCCTTTGTCCCTCTCACACGAGGCAGATGCAGCAGACACAGATATATTCAGTGAACAAGGCCATCTCATTTGTTGTTCTCTTGCTCCTGTTTTGKTTTTTTTTTTCCAGAGCTGAGATTTTCAATTCTAGCAGCATGAAAATTGTGTGAGTTTTGATATAAATTATTGGAAGTTACAATGTTTTCCTGTTCACACAAGTTTAGGACAGCTTACATTCCATGTAAATATGAAACTTAAAGAGGGAAAATATGGGTAATGAAGCAAAAGTGCTCAGTCAGGGCTTGGTAAAAATGCATCTTTTCTGTTTTTCAAATTTTACTCATTGTGCTGGTTTAGGGCAAATTTAGTAGAGAATTCCCAAAGGAGGGCCTCTCCAGAAAACAAACCCACACGGCCCCTCCCCCCCCTCAACCGGTTCGGGAAGAATTCCTCGGAGAGAAGTGGAAAGAACCTGTTTATTTGACAGGCACAGCACCCCCCCAGCACACAGAATGAACAATACCGGATGACACCACTCTGGAAAAAGATGACAAATTCAGAAACTCTCTCTCGGGGGTGGTCGCTCTGTTCTCAGTCCCTCCAGCGCTGGGCAGCTGCTGCAGCCACAAGGTGTAAACTCCTGGTGTTCCCAGGTTCCAGTCCGGAGCAGGTTCGGGATGGTCGGAARAAAAAGAGAAACAGTCCAGGAAGCAATTTGGACTGTTTTGCTAAACTAGCTAGGAGCTGAAGCAGRAGCAAGCAGAAGCAAAGCAAGCAAGAGCAAGCCAGAGAGCAAAAAGCAAAAGCAAAAGCTGCTGTCTYRGTGTTCCAGCCAGGCTGATAAGAAAACCRAAACAAAACTTTCACTCCTCAGAGCCAGTCTTAAAGGTACAGAACATAATATCCAACATCAACAGAACACATGAATGGGGATGCAAGCATCACAACGTCACCCTAGGACACTCATTTACATTAATATGAGGTACCAGATGAAGGAAGRCTACTTATAACACAGAACAACATTACATTGTCTTATTTTCTAGTCAAACAATTTCTCTCTCATTTGAAAACACTGAAAACATCTGATGAGATTTTGGGTCTTGAAAGTARAGTGGAAAATTAATTGCAAAGACACATGGAAGGTTACCATCTTCTTGAAGAGATCTGCCTACAGTATTGCTTGCTGTGCAGTAGAATAGGGATCCAGAGAGCTACATCACTCAGGAACACCAGTGTGAAAATGGCTGARTGCTTGCTTAGCACAGTCACACCAGGCCCAGGTACATGTGGCTAAATGCCACTTCAAAACTTTGGAAGACTCCAAATCACTTGTGGTAGCTGATATTGTTGTCTATCGGGACTCTACAGCCACACATTTAACCTACTAGAATATTTAACCAGTTAAGGAAAAGGACGCTTAGAAAACAGAAAATTGCTTACATTATCTAGAAAAATAATTCAAAGGAAAACTCAGCTGGTCAGAAGGAGGTTTCTTTCAGCATTTAAAATATATTTGGGATAGACAGACAAGCTTAAGCATGTCAATAAATAATATAAACAAAATCCATAGGAAAAACAGAATTAGAGTCACCAAAATTGTAAGGATACCAGGGCCTAAAGTTCTGCTTTCATGGCTTCAAATCCAAGCAACTCCAGAACCCCAAGACAGTACACTAAAACCCAAGATTTACGGGCAGCAAGATATTGGGCAGATCTCTTATATTTAGTGACCTGGGTTTCTACAGAGTTAGACATACTGGCTGCATGGAAAGCATCTGGGAGCATTCCCAGGCACTGGAACTCAACCATCCATAGTAGAAAACTATTAAAACAGTGCCTGTTAGAATTTTGGCAGGTCATAACTAACTTCCTCCCAAGGACAGCTCATTCCAGAGACATTTCCCAAAAGGCAGTTCACATGCAGCAGCGTGTTTTGGAGTTTATGAGAATTTGTTAGCACGGTCAATGGGCCATTGTGTGCCAGTTGGCCTAATTGTCTGGGAATGTTTCTGGGAATGTTTAATATAACAATTTATTTGTGCCCAGTATTTTTGAGCCAACGTAGCAGCTCACCACTATCAAAAGGGGAGGATTTGTTCCTTCTCTTGACTACTTCTTATATTCTCCATCATACCAGTTCTGGTGCTTGTCAGACACTCTTCTGGGACACTTCAACTCTGTAACCTGGAGAAATCCATTTGTTTCCTCTTGCTGGAGCAGGTAACTGCCAGTTTAGAAACTGGAATCGTGTCATTGCTCAGTCTGGCAAGCACCAACATCAGCTCAAGGAATGCATGGCTGTTTCTGGAAAGGGGAGAAGAGTRAAATACCAGGGTGAAGTAGAATCTATGCCCAAAAGTGCCAATGATGCATTAGGCTGTGCCTTGTGTGAATTATTGAGATGAATTCAGACTGTTATTTCAAGAGTAGCCTGAACTGATGTAAGCCCTCACTGCTGCTGCAAACAGAGGGTCTTTTTGGCTGCTTTTTTCCAAAAGTTCCTTTCCCTTATCTCCTCCCTCCCTTTTGCTAGCRCAGCAATATATAGACAGCTATGAGTGAGCTGAACTGAGGAAATGATCCTCGGGAGAAAAAGTTAGGATTAACTTGCTGTAGTTCCTTGCATGGCAACAAATGCTTCTGCCAAAACAAGGATCTCGAGTGGGGGCAATGCTGTGGAAGTAAAGCTATCAGACTTAAGTAAAAGTTGGGGCAGCAATATCAGGATTTATCAGATTAACCTGCTTATGGAACTGCAGTATTGTGTATTCCAAGASGCATCTAAAAACCTTGAGAAGGTATTCAGATTAAACTATAGCAGAAAATCACTGAGAGGAGGAAAGGGCTTGTAAGCATCCCGAATATAGATGAGGGTTCAAATACCATTGTAAAATGAAAGACAGTTTTTAGAGATTTTCTTTATGGTTCTTTTTATTTCTGCTATAAAATTTGTGTTTTCCTAACAGCATTAGCTGTCAGCTCCTATTAAAAAAA
>JACDOX010000114.1:1983628-2060874 GCA_014549065.1 Cardinalis cardinalis
AGAGGAGAGGAGAGGAGAGGAGAGGAGAGGAGAGGAGAGGAGAGGAGAGGAGAGGAGAGGAGAGGAGAGTTAATCAACAGGGCAAGGAAGGCATGGAAAGGGAAGTATGTTTAGAGAAGGCCTTCTCTGTACATATGTCCCAAAGTTCATCTGAAATGTGCGAATCTGTACTTTAGCATTCTTAGGCAAGCTTCTTTGTTTCTCCTTTAGGAAAGTCTGCCCAAAAGGCAAAATCCAGCCTGATGATGTTTCAATTAGGCTGCCAAGGTACAATTTGACTTTCACAGGTATGTAGGGATAAAACAGGTGACTCCTCAGAAAACTTTCCAGCATTTCTTTCTAYGTATTTTAGATTTCAGGATTCTTACTTTAGTCTTTAAATTCCCTTTACATAGCTGCAATGTCAGTCACCTATTAATGTAGCACAWACACTTCTGTCTTTTTCTATTTGGCACTAAAAATAGATAAGATTATAGAACGCTATCAGAACTATCAGAGATTTCTTGTGTTTATCTCATTCTTGTARTTTTTATGTGCTTCATTCAGTCTGTGAATGTGTGTGTCTAAGGAGAGTAAAGCAGCCTTACTACTTGTCTTCCTTATACTAAAAGGCTTCCTTTTTCCCCTTTTAAGTATAAGTAAAGAATATCTTAGKTTTTGTGTTCTACATCCAGAAATATTTCAATTCAAGTGGAACACAATAATATTTTTCCAGAACTCATTGAAACTATTACTGAAGTATAATAGGGCATCATGTAATATAAATGTACTTATTTTACAACTATGAAGCCAGTGAAGGTTATTGTGGTTTTTCTAATATACTCAGAAGAATAATTCAAAAAACCCAAGCCAAGGCTTTTAAAACAGCAATGGAAGTTTTTTTGCCTAGCAGTATCATTTGCAGGAATATATATATAAACTTGGAAATAAGTTAGTGCACCATAGGTTGATGAAGGCTTACAATTAAAATTTCAGTTGTGCATTTCAAATACATTCTTATTTTCACAGAAATTTCAGTAGACTGATAAAAGAAATGAGTCATAATATTCCAGTGATTTATTGCAAGTTCAAAGAAACAAGAAAATTTGATAACATTTAGAATTTGTTACTCTATCTATGCTCTCCTATATTAAARACTTTCATTAACTATGGGCCTTATATTAAACTATTATTAAACTATTTATTTAAATAGACCATATAACATATTTGTGCAAAATCAGTATCAATGAACAGTGAGTAGTTAATGCTTGGACTGTGCTTAGTATGCTGAGGAGGTGACCCACAGGGTTCTCAGGCCTCACACAATAATAAAGAAATAATAGTTTACATCACATCCTATATTCAACACCACTGRAAAATAATCACTCTTAGGTCATCTAGAGCCTTTTGTAGCCTTATGTAAATACAAACTTTTGTCTAAAAAACAATATAAAATGCAGTAAAATACAATAAATTAAACGAGTAACTATATTTATTTCTCTCCTGTTTTAGAACAAGACTGGGATCCTTAAAATATTTTCACAGTAAGAAAAAAGAACCAGATCAGAATGAAAGGCAGCCATGTGAAATGTTGGATCTGCTGTGTCTATCTTGGTGCCAAATCTAAGGGGTGGATTACCAAAAGATGTATCTATATTAAAAAGAACTGGTTGTCAGAGGAGGAATGAGAAGTGTCTGTGGCAGCTTGCAGAGTGTGGGATTAACAGGCTGTAAATAATTCTCAAGAGAATGGAAATAACTTGGAGAAATCACATCAAACTAGAGCCTTGGGCTGAACACAGGCGCACCTGTGGGTCTCTTTAGTATTTCACTGCAGGGCAGTAGCACATCAATAATCATTCTACCTTTAAAGTAGCTTTAAAATATGTTTTTTTCAAAGGACAGAAGCTCTTCAGGAGAAATTATTTTTTAAATCATATGCTCAACAAAGCTTCTCTCAAGGCCATTGAAGGAAAAATGTGGAAAAGTGCAAAGCTTACTGGGCTTGCCTGTTTACTTGTGTTAGCAACCAATAACATATGGCACATTAAYGGTACATTAATGCCCTTACCTGAATTACTTGAATTACTGGACTGAAAAATATCTGTCTCCACTCCGATGTAAACATAAACTTGTGTTCTTAAGGGAGTTTATTATAGTCAAATAACCCATTGGGTTGGAGCTTCCTTGTGGTCAGATATCTTGTACTGTGAAACTTATTCTGCTTCTCCATAAAGCAAAAGGTTCAGTAAACTTACTGCAGGTGGGAGAGAAAAATCTATAGGAAAATACATTGCTTCTTACTGAAACAAAAGCTGTTTTTTAAAGTCTAGAACCCTGAAATGAACCAATGTCTGTGCTTGTTGTTACTGAACAGTTGGCCTATAGGATTTTGGTTTGTTATATAGTGGGGAGTTCTTTTACCACAGAGCAGCAGGAATCACAACCTTCAACATTTTTTTCTGCCTAGATATAAGAAAAGATCAGATTTACAAGATTCTGCAGGAGGAATCATATGGTTAGCCTTTAATAACCCTTTATTTCACAGCTCCACTAATACTGTGTCTGGACCATAGTCTCACAAACATGTCTGAAGTCCTTGTTGGTTGCTAAAGTATTTTCAGTATGCTGAGGAAAGGCACTGAGGGACAGGGGGGCAAAGCAGAGGCATGTGTGCAAAGAGCAATTTATACATAATCTCTTCAGCAAATAGACAGTTCTCCATCATTACACTGAAAATATATACCTTGAAAGAGATTGACTGCACTTGGAGCTACTGTGCAGARCAGACATCAAGTTATTTCCCCTCCTGCATCCTGCACCTACACATAATGTGCAAGAAATCTGTCAATCCAGTTCACAACATGATAAAAGGAAGGGTAATGTGAAGGACAAAGGGACCAAGATCAGGGGAAGGAAACCCCAAGCCAAATCAAAACAATGCAAACAAAACAAACAAACAAAAAACCATCATGAAAACTTGGGGCCTGGCAGTAATGAGAAAGGCAAGGCAGTGAACAGTCACAAGACATGAGATACAAAATAAGGAGCCAGGTAGAGCAAGACACTCTGGACAGAAGGCAAGAGATAGTATCTGGAATTTACTCAACCTGGAAAATTTTCTTTCTGAATATTAARCACCTAGTTCCAGTGTGACAAACACCTGGCAATGAATTGATCCACAGAAGTCTATAAAGTGTTGGTAGCAGAGTAACTGTCAGCTGTCCCACTACAAAACCTGTGGGACTTGCATTTACCAATCTTCCTGAATCAGAAATCTCATGAATTCACAGACTTAATATAATGATGTGGTGATGTTGGTTATTTCAAAGGAGTATTAATCCCCCCAGTATACTAGCATCTTCATATACTGTGGTCCTGGAAATTACTATTCAGATAGCTTTTAGTGGCCTAATTAACTTTTGCTCACCTAAATGCCAGTAGTACTTTTGAGAAGAGCAAGGATATTAATTCAGCTCCTCAGTTAATACCCAGCTAGAGTCCTATAATATCCTCTTGTCCCAAATTGCTCATACAGTTCAAACTGCTATTTTTCATTCTGTCATAAACTGTGGCACACATTTGTGTTGTTATAAATTGCTGTAGAGATAACTAAGTTTTAGTACTGCAGAATAAGTGCACAAATTTCAAAGAGCTATCACMAGAATGCACACATGCTTTCAATAGAGCTGGGCTACAGCATTCCATCAAAACCAGCTACAGTGTCCTAGGCACACACCTGGAACAAGCACTACAGACCCCCATCTCAGATCCTAATGAAAGGAAGTTGCATTAATTTCCTTGTGAACCATACAAAAATACCAATTTGGATCAAGAATCAGGATTACTAAATATTAGATTAGAGAGGTTTGAAAGATGCAATTCAGCTGATGATTTGTTCCATGTTACAGAACCACAGCACACGGTGTACAAGGAAAACTGTATTAAATCACCTTGCATTTACCATACACAGGAGCTTGCTGTTCTTACTGTTGAAGAGCTCTAACACCAGGTGATTTATGCAGTCTTGTCCCTTGGAGATGGGCTATTCCCCAGCTAATGACAACCTGCTTCTGCCCCATAGTAATTCTGAGATGATTTCAAGTTTACTCCTGCGTGAGAACTTGAGATTTTAACACTGTTAAGGATTAGGAAGGGAAGGAAAATTGCTGTTTCAGATGGTGGAAAATTTGGTGTTGTTCTGCTAACAGTGAACTCTGTCACATAAAAAATAACAGAAGATGGAGGTTTGTTCATATATAGTGGGCATGGCTTCCTAGAGAAAACATAGAATCATTCAGGGAGAGGGAATCCTAAAGATGAAGATAATAGCTGCTAAATTAATTTTAGCCTAGCATTATATCACTTTGTCTACAAGTTTAGACAGATTGGTATGTCAGCAGACAGTGAATCCCAGACAATTTCACCTCAGGAGAAACCTTTGGACTCATACCAGGTGAGTCTCATACTTCTCTGGCAGATCCCAAAGGGATTTCTAAAAGATCCACAGCACAAGAGAAAAGTGAGGCAATAGAGAACTAGTGATACAGGAACTCATTAAATAATTCATTTGTTGAATACAGATTATTTTTCATTCTGTAAATTTGTTAATTCTTTAGACATCATGGTGAATAATTACCCTAATAAGATACATTTCATGCATGTGAATATCAGCTAAGTTCCATTTTGCTGCGTTTCAGTGGTCTTTGCCTTTACTCTTTCAAGAAGAACAATATGCCTGCTTTCCTCTTGCRCCAAAAGATAGGTGGGGGATAACTGGTGTTAGCATCAGATACACAGTTGACAGTGGTTCACCAGAGGGATAACTCTTCTAATATACTCATGGTTTTTATTATTYTTATTTAATTTATTTTGTTTTCTCTCTTCAGCAGGAGAAATTGTTTATCTGAAACTCTTCAAAACCCTTGGACTTTTATTCCTTCTTGAAAAAAATTGCAATATCTTGTTAATTAAGGTATAAAGAATCACAGACTATTCTGAGGATGAGACCCGCAAGGATCATCAAACCCAGTTCTCAAGTGAACGTCCCATGCATGGATCAAGCTCACAAGCTTTTTGTTATTAGCATCATTCTGTCACCAACTGAGCTAATCTCAGGTTGTGCTCATTATATCAAAATAATTTGTTTATTTGGCTCCTACTCCAAGCCCAYCCACAGCTAGAGTTTTAGGATGTCCCAACATGTTCCCAGACAGACATGTACCTGGAGGCCAGGTGGGCTGACAGGCACACCAGGAGGGAAGGTCCATTTGAGACTGACCATCAGCTGCAGCAGTACCACAGTCCTCAGTGTCCAGATTGATTTGGCTCCAGGGCACATCAGGGAAACTGTCTCAGCCTACATATGAGTAAAGCTGCTTCCACACCCTTCAGGTGGTAGCTCAAGGAGCTTCAGTGTATTTCACACCGGAATACATATTTTTATGTTCTCACTTGTCAGGTTTCAGATGGCATTTTTGACAATGTGGTGCCAGCAGTTTGACTACTGAACACATGCTGARTTCTGCACACCATGTCTCCAGCTGGAATCAAGGGTCGTTGGCAGGTGACACCACAGATGAAATCTGGTTATCTACACCTAGTCTTGCAACTGATGAGAGGTTTCATGTCAACACTAATCTCACTTCACTAAATGTGTTTATTTTGTAATGACAGCTTCTTTTTACAAATTTCTTTAACTACTTATTATGCCCYCTCTATGGCTGTGATGCACACTGTGATGAAGGATGAAATGTTGTTGCTGCATGGAAAAGGGGCCATTACTGTTTTAATCTAACATGAGTAGTCCAGGGTCATTTGGATATTACAGATGTAGAGATTAAAACAGTCTCATGTGCTGAAATATAATATAAAAATAACTATCTCTGTCTTCTGGAGGAGTCAATTTCCAGAGGATCTTGTGATATCAGCAAGGGCCATCKTTGTAATCATAGTGAGAAGATATTMATTCTTGTTGTTTGCACACTGTCAGTTAYTGAAAAAKTAGTATATGCCTGTCAAATATGTCACCAAATACGTTAATAAATGCAGATGTATCAAATATATAATTGAGGCATACAAGTTTCTATGAAAAGCAGAAAATGAGAGTTTTTCTTCAGTTTATAATAGATGGCTGCTAAAGAGGCAAGAAAAAAGGTTGGGGAAATCGGGATTAAAAAGAAGAGAAGGTAATATGACCAGTAAGAGACTGTTAATATATTACAGAACTCTGAGATCATTAGAATAACTGCAAAGCAGAAGCATCTCAAATAATGTCTGTGCCACCAAAGCATTGCTAAATGCAGTCTGAGCTTGATATCACTTAATTCATTTAAATGGATTTTTGATTTCTAGATTTCTAGCCTTTGTATAGAATGAATAGCTAGTGGCTGGTTCTAGTTGCAGTTCAAAAGGAGAAAGCATTAAGCAGAATTTTCCTCCAGTTCTTCTCACCACTGTGTGTGAAGGACAGCTACAGTACCAGCCTTTAAACACTCTGGGCTCTGGGAAGATTTTCAGCTGAAGTAACTTGGTATTGTGCCAATGACTGTAATGAAACTATTCTGATATCTACCAGATGACAATTTGGCTCAGAAAAATCAAAGTCGGCAAAAGCCCCAGCACTTTCCTAAAGGAGCTGAGAAACCGTGACTGGCAGGTTCAAGCTGGCGTAGTGAGGGCTGCAGGCTGCACAGCTTTGATGGATGACTTCAGTTTCACWCTAAGTGACACATATCCAAATTATTTGGTGGGCAAAGGCAGTTTTGCCTAAATACTCAAATGATCACTCTGACTTACATCCAATTGCTTGCAGAGGTGTCTGCCTAAGTACCACTCAAACTTATTTTCTTTGCAAACGCATGCTCTTGAAAGCCATCATTGAGCCCCAAAGGGAAGTATTCCTAGCAGATACTTAAAGATGCTCTTTGTAAGTACAAATTTCTCATACTGTTATTTAGTGTGGAGAAGAAAGGCCGTTTCCTCTGTTCTTTGCAGTGAATTAGCTGTAGGGAGGCAGTCAAGAAAGCCAATTGCAAAAGACTCCTTTGCTTTTATCCATGCTTGAAGGACTTGGCTTTGCTTTTTTTAAGTGAGGAAGGCATTTCTACCCATGGTGAATATAGCAGGAACTCTACAGTTTCCAAGTGCATAATGCTAAAGCACATAATCTTCTTATGCACATTAGCTTTTAGTGTCTTGACTCTGTTCCATTAAATGTGAGTGCTGTTACAAGGACAATCTTTGTATCAATTAGTTACATAATTCAGTGATCAGACCAATCTGAGGCAYAAAGACTTTATTAATGGATAAACAAAATCATCAAATGAGAGAGTTTTTTTAATTTAAAAACTCTTTTAAGAACAGCTAATAAACCTTTAATAAACAGCTAATAAATGAGAACAAAAATTATGTCTGCAAAAGCGTTTGAGGGGTGGAAAGAATTGTTGGTTTCACTTAAAAAGTTTCCTGAGAAATTCACTGCCCACTGAAAAATCAAAGCATGTACACACTACAGGCTGGGTCCTGCACGGGCAGCAGCCTGGCTCCAGAACTCAGTTGCCTCAGGAGAACACAGAGGTAGTGGTGTCAGCTAACTCTGGCAAGTAAAGCAACACTTCTGTTGACAGGACTCAGTCTCTCCCTGCAAACATGCACGTGTGCCAGCTCCCTCAGACCTGGCTTGGGTACTGCAAACAGGGGAAAATGTTGGTCCACACAGATTTACTAAGAGATTCACATCTGTATTCAGTTAAGGTCAGAGAATTATTTTTTGTGCCCTGAAGTGTATAATTCCAACTGGAATGAAAGCAAGTTTGGTTTTAAATATATTTAAATATCTATGATTTTTCTGCTTTTGAAAAATCATATTTTAATGAATAATATTTCAAATATTGTGATAGGGCAGTCTAAGAGAGTCTTCTAAATAAGAAACAGACTCAGAAAAGRACAGAGAATTACATTTATCAAGTTTTTAGGAAATTGCTTACAAGTCTTAGAGTTTAAAATGGGGAAATTGAGTATTKCTGTTTTATGAACAAATTCTGTCTCATTTGCTGTTGAGGTCACCCACATATCAGATATGTCTGGCCACAGTGGCCAACTGAAGTTCAGAAACTCTTTGAAATTAAACCCTCACTAAGTTTGCTGGCTGCCAGAGAGATCTTCATTTACAGAAGAAATACACATTATGAATCACTAGAAAGTATGGTGAATAAAAAGCATGTAAGTGTGCCAGGTAGGATGAAACTACTGAAGCAAGCCCCAGGTAAAAGGACAGCAGTCTTGAAGGGTTCACAAATATCTGCTATTCATAATCCCAGAACATACTTCCATTCTTACTGCAACAAAATATAAGATTATAGCAAAAGTTGAAAGCTACAACAATGCCATGAGGAGAAAATACAAATATTGTCTGTATGAAAGCAGTCCCCACTGGTATGTTAACCCTGCACACACAAATAAAATTTATCAGCCAGTCAGCAGATAATTACGCTGAAGAGATTATCAGGGTCTTTCATTTTAGACTGTTGCTAAATCTGTCCAGTGCCTTAAAACAAATCTAGAGTTTAGTTAAATATCCTCAGAAGCAAAGGAGTTCCTTCCTTGCCTCTTGCAGGCAAGAAAAACCCACATTACCATTTCAGTCTTTTTGCATTCCTTATTTATCCACACCAAAGCCATCACCAGCTGTGCTTCATTTTCCTACTGCAAAGTGGACTTCAGTTGAAATAACTTCAACTGTAGACTGCAGAAAGAGTAATTGAAGACTGCACTTTATGTTCTTTACTTCAATAGTTTTAACTATGGTGATTTGTCCCAATTTAATTTGTGTTTACTGCAAATTGRACTCCACTCAGGTTGATTTTTGTTCACTGTGGTTTTCTTTGGACTAGACACAATATGAGTCTTTGGCAATAAACCTTCTAAGCTCTACTTCTTTATGTGGCTGGGAAGTTTATGCCATTTACAAAGGCCTAATAAGACATCCATCATAATAAAGTCAAAGAAAATGTACAATCTTTATGCCATTCTAGTATCACCATTATGAAAAGATTAATATTAAATATTATATAAAGAAAATAATTTKTCTTGACCAAAAAATTATTACTTAGCATACCTGTTTGTTTGCCAAAAAGGGGGATTTTTGGAACTCTGCCTGAGAAGAAATTACCAGAAATTGAAGGATATTTTTTGTCTTGCTCTTTAGTTCCCAGCCTACTGTGGCTTTGCAACCAGGGTTTTTTTGTGAAGTTACAGGCAAGATTTCTCTTGTCTTGGAGTGCTGTACATTGCATAAGATGTCCCCTGGGGCCAAGTGACCAGCTGGGGGTGACAGATGGATGCAAAGAGGAGGCCCAGCAGGCTCAGTGGGACTAGTAGCCTCTCAAGACCAGGAAGCAGATAAAGCAACAGGGAAAAGAGAACTCTCTCACAACTCAGGATTTATCCCGACTAGGAAGCTACTCGAAATATGTGAAGCACATCACGACCAAAAATGAAAGGGTCCAAATGGCAATGACACAGACAGGAGGGGAACGACTGACCCTCAGATCCTTAGTTTAAGTCTGTCTCAGTTCCTCTGATTTTTTTCTGATTTTTACAAGAATCAATGTTTTCTAGTCCATTGCTTTTTGTTCTATCAAAATGTAGGTTTAGAGACTGAAACTCTGGGGTTTTTTCTGCTGTTCTCATGTTAAGGAAAACATTCCCTTCAGAGCTCTTACTGACTGGAGGTCATGTCACAAAACTCAAAATTTATTTTAACAAGGAGGCTGGACAAAATGAAGTAAAATTTTCAAACAGTTGACCTCATTAAAGCACTGATCAGTGTGCAGACACCAAAAATAAACTGGTTTACATGTCTAAGGTGTTCTTCCTCCAAAGAGATCTCAAAGGACTTTCAAATTTCATCTGTGATAGTCACTTTACCCACTAAATTAAAATGCCAGGTGCATGATGCTTAGAGAATGAATACAGAGCTGAATAGCATTGAATACAGAGACAGTCAGCTGAACCTAGGTAATACTTATCTCCATCAGTCCAGAAAGCAACAGCTGGAAATAAATGGAACATCTTTGCTGCTTTCCTGCTCCCATTACTGTTTCTCTATGTAATTCTAGCTTATATTAACAACAGTTTCCTAGAGATTCCAAAGTTGTGAATTGCGTTTTCTTTCAAGCCTCACATTTCTTTTACACAGAAGACTCTATTATTTTAAATATCAATATTTGCATTTAAAAACACTTGTTTATTTGCCTGACTGAAAAAATGGATAAAAAGAAGGCATGGAGAAACTGAATGTATACATGGGGACTACAGTGTGCTGGGAAAACTCATGTAATAATATATTTTCACAAGTATCTTGTTAAAAGACCTGGAAGGATGACATAAGGAGATATTGTTTGCAGTAACAATATCCATTTACAAAAAATTGAAGTACACAATATACAAATATGCTTCTGGGAAATAATCTTTAAACTATTTTYGTCTGTTAAACTTTACAAATATCACACTGCTATCATGACCATTCTAGGTTTTGCAGGTTTTGCTACTACTTTTAAACAGAATTAGTTGTGAAAATTGAATGTGAAAGAAGCAGGCAAAACTTACCACATTTATGCAAAAACAACAAAAAAGATTAAGTGCCATAGAAGAGAGACAGTAACAGCAGGATTTTTCTATGAGCAGAAAAGTCAAAATAATAAGCACTTTTGAATGTCAAAATAAATGTCTATGTATATTCAATTAATTGTCTTTCAAAGGTTTTCTCTCCAACAAATCATAAAACATCTCAAACTCAGAAACCAAAAGATCATAATTTTAATAAATACTATATAAAAACCAAAACTGGAACATAAGCTGTACATAGATTGAAACTGAACTAAATAAATGACCAATGAAGCAGGAGACATTGGTGTTATATTCAGAAGCGTGAATACAAAACTTACAAAAATAGTACAATTTTACCTTGCTTTTCAGAACGTTATTTAGATAATTAGGTCATATAAAGGACAGATGATATATTATTACTGATATTACATTCAGATTCTTTGCAATTATTTAGTTCTGCAGAAATGAAAATAATTGTTTTATTTTCATCATCGTTATTCCTCAGTCAGTCACAAAGTTGCATTAATAAGAAAGGAAGCAAGCATTTTGGGTTTTAGAAGGAACAACTGAACATTTTGAATAGCACTGATTCATAAATTCTTAAGGCTTCCTTCTTCCTATATTTTTTAATGGTTAATTCAATTTTATAGCTACTAAAACTAGATAAATTCTACAGTTACAAAAAAACTAGCCTTCCAAAACATCCAGAATAGAGATCAAAAATTAATTTAAATTAATAAAAAAATCCATGGAGGTCATGAAAAAGAAATCAAGTATTATTTTTAGATGGAAAAATATTTTAGTGGCTCATACAGACCCAGTACTGCCAATATTTCTAGAGTCTATTCCCAACCTTGTGGAAGACTAGAATGTATCCCAGGTCACCTCATTGTCCCTATCCAAAAGCACATGGCTTCTCTGAGTTATCTGCCAAACCTCCCAGTACTCAAAATAAAGAAGGTACTTGTAGCAGCTGATTCATCCCTTCCTAAAATAGAATGAGCTGCCCTCTGAAGATAACTATTAACTACAGAGGACATTCAGGTGATTACTGTTGGGAGGTGTGAAATCCATAGCCATGGCAAAAGTTATTCAGCTCCTCTGTGCTTTTATTTTCTGTCACTGGAAGGGATTAATAGCATTCCTTGCTTTTCAATAATCTCTTGTCCAGGCAGAAAAACAAATGAACAAGAACAAACAAACAAGCAGAAAGAATTGGAAACTGCAGGGAGATAAGAGTTGTTTGTGTTATCATTTTGACATTGAACATGGCTTCAACTTAATTTACAAGTGAATCGTTGTATATAAAATGCTATACATATAATAAAATACATTTTTTCAGAACTTGTAATACCCACTTAGATGTTGGGAGGGAAAAGACTGCTCTTGCTTCCCTTCTTGTGCTGTCTAAAGAGCTACTGTCACTTCCTTTGACTGTAACAGAATTGCAGGTAGTCAGTTATGGGCCACCTGTCAGGCATTAATTTGTAGTTTTGGCACTTAAACATATCTAAAGTGCTAAAACAGACAGGAAACTAAAAATGGTGCAAAATTCAAAGCAGACTCAGAAAAAAATATGTGTGTATTTCTAGAATTAGGAGATATTCCTACAGAGATTTTTAAAAAAAGTGGGAAAATTTTATTTATTCTCTACACAGAAATATTTTCCCTAGGGATCAGGTTAATAAGAGGATCCTAACTTCTCTCTCAGTTCTGAAGTCAATAGAGACCTTGACAAGATGATATTCAGACCTGTAGCCCCAAGTTCAAAGTGAAAAAAAGACATTCTTCTCCTGATTTACCTATAGTAAAAGAAAGCTATCCAAACTCTATTTTGGATGAGACTTACTTGATATTTTGGTTGGAAAGAAGGGAATTCAGAAGAGGACATTTTAATGCTGGTCTATGTCTTCAAAGGTAAATAAGATGGTCACGCTGTCCTCATTGTCCAGTTTATCCCTAGCCTGTAGTCCATCTGTGCCCGTATTCCATCAGCTTTAGGTGAAGCCTGGTATGATATCGAGTTCTCAGTTACTGCAGCAGTACAGTAAGATTGCACAATAAAAACAAAGCAGAAACATTCAGAGATGGAGTTTATTGGTGTGATGGCCACAAGTGATCTGACTCTCTGCTATTTGAGGCACCAAATGTATTTCTCATAAATACATTCCCATCATCTCTTATTGCTGAGGTCTAAGGACTCTCATTGTCACCAGTGAACATTACACAGCTTTTCCCTTGTATGTACTAAACACTGGTGTTTTTCTGACTTGGCACGAGTCTAATCTTCTGTTAGGTGCATAATTTGAAAAAAAATTAAAAGGAAAAGAAATTAACCCAGAAAAACTATATCTCTATATTGTACAAAAATAAATCATCTTAATCTGCAGCAGGTAGTTTGTCTCATCTTTGGATCATCATAGACACAAATAAATGCACTTCTTGCTCTCAACAGTCCTGCAAATAGGGCTGAGGGCTGCAGGTTGGAATCACATCTCAAGCCTGAAAACAGAAAATTCATCTCATCTGCACAGGCTTTGGTTTGAATATAGTATGACCTTGTTTTAGTATGAAAGAACCATCAGATTTTTAACAATCATATCACTTTTGAAGAGGTAGAGATCTCCAGATTGACATCATGTTCTTCTTTCCCAAAGAAATGTATGATGGCTTSTTATAGCACAAAGAGCCAATCTGGCAATGGAAAAGAAAACTTGCATAATTCTGTATGACAAATAATTACATTTCAGCAGTTTTTTACCTAAAGTGTATGGGTCRAAAAGCCCAGCCAAGTGTATGGGTAAACACAAACCCTTCATGCTCAGATACCTTTCTAAAACACACACAATACCAGAGATGTCAAGCTTGTAAGCTGAAGTGATTTGACAAAAACAGAAAGGGGGAAAGGGGAAAATGCGAGGCACCTGGGTGAAATAAAGGAAGTCTGGGCTTAGAGCACCAAATTGCAATGCTTCTTGTGTGCTATTCAACATATTCCTGTGCTAAAAGGCCACCCTAGATTTATAGCATATGAGGGTGTTTATAGTATAGACTATAAACTGCTCTCTGAAATATTTGGCACAAATGTATTTCCAAAGATGAAAAATGGCTTACAACCAAAAAGAAATTTAGGCATTTGAGGTCATTGCTTTTACATACCTCAGAGTATCCTTGGCTTTAACTAAGCATGGGCTTGTGAGTAACATCTGAGAGAAAGCATATCAGATTTTAACTATAAAAATTTATTTCTACTAGTTTATTCTCTTTTCTTTATTTCCATTTTTATTTTCTAAAAATAAAAAGAGAACTATGTAATAGTCTACTTTTTGGTTTTAGTTCCTGTAGATCAAAGTCTATAGAGGCCTAAAAAATTAACAGAGGGATTTCTCTTGCTTGTTCTGGGAAGAGTTAAGAATTAAATATTGAAATAAGACTGTCTGATTTAAGCAAAGTTCAACTGAAGAGATTTTCAAAGACTGTTAAACGATCGTTCTGTTAGGTCCGCCACTTGGCAAATACATCACTTGATAYATTCTGGGTGGGATAGAGCTATGCAGCTTGAAATGAAAAAGATGGTGATATTTGTGGCAAYGTTACATTACTAAAGAACTGTACTTTAACAATCAACTCATTTTCATGCAGGTTCTGTATTTGGGAGGATTGTTTTAATTATATAAATGCAGATAATATGTACCAAAAAACAGAATAGCGATGAAAAACTTCTTAGAACTTTTCATCACATATTTCCTGGAAGTGCTCAGTGAGTTTGAAGTCTGATCTAGATCTTCAGGTTGCTCCCTGCAAGCAGCAGCCCCAAGGATAAAATGCAGCAAGTACTTAAAAGGCCCAGGAGAGTGCTGGAGTCTAGAACAGAAGATAAAACACACAAGCCAGAGGGCCAGCCTAGGTAGCTGCTGCCCTGGGAATTTATTCATAGCACAGGATTTAACATCTGGCTGCTGCAGAGATCCCATGGGCTGCCATCATAGGTCCTCAGTGTCTTTCTTGCAGCTTTTAAAAACAGTCCAGGTTRACCCACTAAAAAGAGCAGACTCTTTCCTGTCTATGCATCAGCCAYGTGTTTTTTATTTTATTTTGCAGTACTGAGGCTAGGCTGGTTTTCCTATTAATATGTTCATTAAGAAAAAATAAATATAGATAAAATAAGATGGCAAAGGGAGTTCTTTGTAAGAATTTTGAACAACCACACCACTTTGTCAGATTCTAACAGATGCCAGATTATCCCCCAGAAGCAATCTGGTGACTATGCTCACCATTGAAGCATACCAAAAAAACACCCTTGTTAATCAGACTAACCAAATTAATTCAGCTCTGCTACRACTTGCTGTGGCTGGATTTTTTTCAAAATACACTGTGTATATTCATTAAATATGAAGGAAGAGCCCACATGAATATTAAAGTGATTTCATTAAGGAGAGGAGAATTAACACAGCAAAATCACTGTAGTAAAATTTTTTATAGAGCATTTTAAAATTACATGTTCTTTCATATTTAGAGTTGTCCAGAAGGTACATGAAATATCAGACTCACAGATATTAATATTGTTTATAACACTTCTTAAGTAGATCATAATTTCTCATGGCTGCTGTGCTAGTGTAAAGTACTTTGACATGATTTTTAGGTAAAACTATATCTAAAGATTTWAAAACATCAGAAGGCTGTTCTTGGGACAGACAAATATTGATCCTGAAAGAAGCTTAGGATATTTCTGTTCCCTTACATATGGTTATCAAAATAATTTTCTCTACAAATTTATCATCTCAACATATTTATTGATCTTGGGGATTGTGGGCCTGAAAGAGGATCAGATTTGATAACCAGTACATCAGAACTAATCCAATTAATGCCACCCCTAATGATGCCTGTTGGCCACTATCTACAGAATGTGAGGGCTATGGATGCACCATAGCTAGCCCTAAATATAGAAACCAGTATTAGCTGGTGAAGGGCAAAGCTCACTCCATATTATGTAAAAAGGTTACATTTCTTAAAGAAAGGGCCAGTTGAGAATGATCAGCTAATGCATTTCTGCATTTTCACTGATTCCTCCAAAGTTTTATCTTTCTTCTTTATTAGCATGATGTCCTTCAGATTCAGAATCAGAAGCAGTTTGGAGAACCTGGATTATTTTCCTTGGTAAAGATATCTTGCCGTCATTGAGTTCTGAATGCAGAAGATACTAGGTGAATATTCTAAAAACGCATTTAGAGTCCCAAGCATAAGCACAAAGACATATAAAACTCCCTCATATGAATGTCAGACRAATCAGGACATTTTCCAGTGCACTTTTCAACCTGCATTCCCCCTCTCTAGGCTTTCTCATGAGCAGTGTTGGCCCAAGCTACACATGGTGATGCTTAACCAGCAGCCCTGTTTTGTCCTGTCTCCTGCCTACAGGCACACAAAATTTTTCAGAGCACCAGCTGTCTGTCCATATCAGATGCTACATTTTATTGTCAGCACAGAGTGTTTTAGCTGAGAAAAGAAATTATGTATTTCTTATGCAGCCACTAAGAGAAGTAGGGTTACACTACCCAGTTTATTGACCACTCAGCTTGATTTAGTGCAATCCATGCCAACAAGAAAAAAGTMATTTTTCCAAACACTGATGTGATATCTCTTACGCTGCCTGTCAGCACCAATAAGAATGCCAAAGCAGTAGGACCTTTCACCCTAAGAAACCTTATAGAGGTATTAACCTCCTGGAAATGTACRCCTGAATCATAGAATACATTATGCAATAGTGTGGGGCGAAGCACAGTGTCTAGTMCCTGGGAAAATGAAAATGCCATCTTCAGGTAAAATGCTTTTGTTTTCTAAATGCAATATGAAATTCTCAATTCATTAATATTTGACTAGATATTTGAAACTTTGTCTCAATTTCTATTGACTACAGTCCATATGATTCCACAGTAACTCCATCACAATTTCTCTACTATGGATCAATATTTTATTCAATTTGTTAAGTACAATATTCATTTCTGCTCATGTGGAATCTTACGTGTAGTCTCTGCTATTGTCTGTCTGCTAGAACAGGAATATTRATGGAAATCAATGGTGTAATCAACCTGTTGTTTTTCCTTATGYCTGTAAAAGTTGAGACTTTAGCTTAAACCAAAATGTTAGATGACTGAATCTGAGGAAGGGAGGAGAAGGAAGGAATTCACAATCTGAAATAAGATCTTGATGAAATACAAAAATGTCATTTTCATTTCTCAATTATTTCAAATTAAAAATCTCGGTAGCCAGAGCAGATTTTAATTGGCACTATTAAAGTACTTAGAAGCAATTGTACAATCAGTGTCCTGTAACAGACCGTTTTGATACTCTTAGTTAAGATGGATTTGATTTTTTGATGTATTTATTCCTACAGAAAATCACTGCTGCATTTAAAATACTACAGGTATAGAGATTCATGTAGTATTTTTGTTTCCTTTTGCCTAATTGTATAACCCAGGAATATCTTGTCTATTTTTACTGAAAGGTGTAATTCCATACAAAGATTTATTCTGACATAACTAGTCAAAATTCATTTTAGTTTGTGGAAACAATCTGCCAGTGCCTAATTGTGGAGGTTTATTGCTCAAGTTATGGAAACTAGGAGAGGTCCATACATGGCATAATGCATTCAGACAGGACACTTTAGAGACTTGGTGTTTGGATAATTAGCAGAGCAGATGTTAAATGAATATTTTTAAATTATGTTTCCTAATTTGTAAATATAATTTTCCCCCTGGTCTTCAATATGAGAAACAAAACATTCAAGTTAGAATCAGAAAATTCTTTGTTGTATAATTTCTGCCTCAGCATTGTTCAATTACCTGGCCCACCAGGCTTAAAATTGCATGGCTTGTGATTTTTAACCAAGATTATATAAAGATTTAAGATAACTAAATTTTAAGCTTTCAGATGACTAAGAAACACACTAAAACACATGGCTTAAMTATTATCTTCCAAAAGTCCTAATTTCTTATGGCACTTGCCATTGGAAAATAAGAAACAGGTACCTGATCTTTATCTATCTTCTATCCCTGTCTTACCAAGAGAGTCATCTTCAGGCTCAGGGATGCCAGGACATACCCCTGCATTTTTCAGAATGAAAATATCATTTTGTAATGAGGCAACAAGCATTTTCAGACAAGAGGATAGATGGAGTCGCACAAGCCTGTCAATGGAGTTATCATTTCAATCAGTTGCTGAAAAACGTTTATTCAGACAAAAAGGCCTCATCATATAACCCATCTCCTTTTTGTGCAGTTCTTTTTTYAAGTCCATTCCTGGGGTGAGCAAARGGAAACACTGGGTACAAGCCCTCCCAACAGAATCTTCCTGTGGAACTCTGTCAGTTATGGACTAAAATGGAAAAAGCAAAGGTGTATGGAATGTTGTGACAGCCACAGAGACTTCCCATGTCACTCACTGTTCCTGAGTAACAGCAACAGTTTTTGTTTTCAATGGGACTTGTTATAGTCAGATGTGGAAACACACTTTCAGAAATTATTTTTTTTTTTAAATAATTGAACATACAAAAGCAAAACATGGGAAGTTTATATTTATTGTCTTCCAATTTGTTCTCCTGGTGAATTTATAACCCAGATAATAAAATATACTGACTTTGCAGTAAAGCAARAACTTTGAGTAAGTCAAAAATTACCCATTCATAAGAAAGAGAAACTGTTAARGAGCATTCAGAAATGCACAGTAAGCTATTGGTTTGTGTTTTTCATGGATACTCTGTTTTGTTCCTAATGTTTGATGGATACCAAAAAGAAATGGGAAGGATGGTCTAGAATAGGTAAGAAAAAACCTTAAACCTCAAGCTCTGCCTGAGCTTTTTTAAGGTTTTAATAATGTTGGCATAGAGCTGCAAAATTGGGGATTAAAAGTCTGCTCTAAATGGGCTCCATTTTGGAAAGAGAATGTAATGGTGTGTTCTCATTACTACAGCACATCCTCTTATTTTATCTGGATATGAAAACTTAAAAAAAAGTGAAATGAGCCCAGCAATATTTTTAAGCAAACCAAATATGACTTTTAAAGTCTTGAGTGGAAGAACTACAAATCAAAGGAATAAAATTAGATAGAGTAGAAATTAGCCAAAATGGGAACTGATAGGATGAGAAAGGATGGACCATGCCAGCCATGTTTTTTGTTGTTGTTTCTTTTTTTTTGTTTTGTTTTGTTTTGTTTGGTTTTTGTGCTTTGGGGTTTGGTTTGTTGGTTGGTTTTATTTGTTTGTTTTGTTTTGGATTTTTTATTTTGGTGGTTTGGTTTGGTTCAGTTTGGTTTTTTGGCTGGTTTTCTTTGTTTGTTTGGGGTTTTTTTGGTTTTTTGGGGGGAGATTTTTTGGTTTTGGTTGGTTGGGGTTTTGTTTGGGGTTTTGTTTCTTTGGTTTGGGGGTTTTTGATTTTTTTTTTTATTTAGAAGATAGAAATTTTGGAAACTGAAATAGATTCCTGAAGGATCTTACRGCAAAGAAACAGATGCTTTCTTGTTTCTCTGCATAGCCTTTGGACTCACAAGTTTTAAGGAACTCAGTATGTTACTGAAGACCTCYAGGAACATTCAACAGATTATAACACTGAAATACATCCTGAGTTGTCTTCCTTTTTCTGTTTTTTTAACACAATCTTGATAACAGCATGGAATATGACAAACCCAAAAAGCGTGAAAACCAACTTCAACTTAAAAAAGTCACTGAAAGACACACATCCAAACGAAGTGGGATGTCCCACACTGGGGAAGGTTTGGACCTACTGTGCTTAGACTACTTTGATGATGATCTCTTCTTATCCAACAAATTCAATACAAAAGTTGTTTCCCACTGTAAGCTTGCCTAATACCAGTAATTTGATAGATGTATGATCTATGCAGACAACCGAGATCTTCAGGTGCGACATCAGGGCCAGAACTACTGTGTAGTAAGGACACATCTCCTAGWCCAATGTAAAAAAAATCCCCAAATTCTTTTAGACTGCATTTCATGGCAAGGAAAGAGAATATGCCCAGAGCTATTGTGTTTGTTTCTCTCCCTGTTTTGTCAGAAGCTGTAAAGCATTCTTATATTCAGATGTCTGAAAGAGAAATAAACTTCTGGTTTCTACAGAGAAAGATTCCAAGTCAAAAGAGGACTTTTATTTGAAAATYGCTGTATAGAAAAACTCTCTAAGATGTTTTGATCAATTTCTTTTTATAGAAAGGTTATATATTTGCGTTAGATCCTTAAGACAGGGAATTGAACTGCATTTCAGCAGTTTCAGGGATAATTGSTCTTTTTTTGTGATACAGGTACACCAATTATTATATAAAAAAATCAAATTTGCTCCAGCACTTTCACAATTAATTTTTTTTTCTAAGATGTGGAATCACAGAAAAYAAGCCCCAACAAAATTTCAGACAGCTCAACAGAACTTTTCCTTTATCCTCCCTATCTTTTCATAAATTTATGGTTTTTAAAATTAAAAGGCATACCAGCCAGTGTTTTAAAAACAATATGATTTCTCCTGCTCTTTTTATAATTTTTACTGTGCTCAGACTAGYATGAGATATTACTTAACACAGTTTTCAAACATATTCATTAGCTTTAAGTGACTGTAAAGTTTGCTCTGTATTTACAAAATTATCTGCACATTGCACACAAGTCTGTACCCTGATGTGATTTTACACTCACTGGCTCCACAGACTGAAGAAAGCAAAGGCTGGAGCTCTGGTTTGGATCTTTCTCCAGTGAGAAAAACTATTCTACTGAGAATCAAAAAGGACAGTGCCAGTTTCCTTCTTGACTTGAATGAGTTCAGCTCCTTCTTACAAACTTTTGCTTCCTATAAAGGGATTTTATTAATGGTCTCACTTACTAAAACCTGACCAGTTTGGGGGGTTTTCAGTGTACTGTTTCATTAAGAAACTGTAAAAACAAACAAACTGACAGAAACATGAGAAACAGCACTTTAAAAGAACAGATTCATAACATTTGAGGTTTGGAGAGTTGGTCTGTTCTCCTTCCAATACTTTAAATAACATTTTTAAGCCAGAAGGGTTATTAACAACTTCGTTTTAAAGCTCTTAAAAATCCAAACACTGACTGGATTAACTAAAAGGGTGCRGAGGACACGTTTCTGTTTCTGACTTCATTCACTCTCATGTCTGTCAGCATGTCTGAATTAGAACTGAATCTGATTACTGTATTWAAATGTAGAGAAACAGTAGAAGCAAATAAAATGCTGGCTCCAGGGAGTCTCCTAGGTTACATCTGTCTGCAGTCCTGTCTTTGCTTCTCTGTTGTTACAAACCTTCAGCAGTGAGAAAGAATCAGGAGTCCTTTGGCTACAGCAATAATGGTATCAATTAGTTGTTTGTGCTGATCCTCTACAATATGTAATAGCTGGGAAAATCAGATGTATCACCAGCAGTACCACTAGTTCAGTGATGAGATCAGATAGAGAAAAAGGCCTTTTCAACCATCTGCTTCTGCTACACCTTGAGCAACATGCCAGAGTTATTAAACTATTAGTTAATATTATGAGCAGGGTTTATTTTCTAGGGATTTTTTATTTTGTAAACTAGTCTCTTTAAGTATATCACAGGAGGTGTTTGCTGGATTGTTTTGGGGTTTTTTTTGAGAGGGGGGTTATCCTTTCTCTTTTTGGTTGTTCATTCATTTTGTTTGTTTCCACAGAATCCCACTGGAAAGAAAAAGTTTGTAGTATTCTGATGTTCTACTGTATGTTAGAATTAGCACAGACTGGAATGCAGAAGTCAGCTGGTTGGAACATGATAGTAACCCTGAACTTAACTCCTGCAGTGGAGAAACATAGTGAGATGAGAAATTAACAAGTCAGGACAGGTGAGGAAAACCCCCAAAGCTTTTTGACAAATGTGATAGAATATCCTAAACAGAATTCTCTTTGAAGTATTGGACTATACCTACACACACGTACACAAGATGAGAATTTTTTAAGGAGAGCTGATATTAGATTGTCACAATGAAGAAAAGACAGACACAAAACCACTTTTCAGTTCTAAAACAATGAAGAGTTGAGAAAAGTAGCGAAGACAAGCACAGTTGGGAGCAGCTTCCTACCTGGTTACATTATTTAAAGAGAGGGACTGACACAAAAAGTCGTCTGGCTCCTAGTGATAAAAGGACGATGTTGCTTAGGGAAGAGAAGATAGGGAAGCAAGCTACTCTATGCTAGAATTAGGAAATATGCAGTTGCTAAAAACAAAGCCCTGGATATGAAAATCTTCACATTTAAGTGGTTAAAAAAATCAAAATTTTATTCAGCAACTTGCCTGGACTATAATCTATAATCTATAATTTAGAATGGGCTATAATCCAGATCTCCTTTTGGATCACTCAGGATCCTGTTCATACATCCATATTTTGTGACTTCTTATGTCTGTACTGAAAATGAAAGAAGAAAGCTAAGTATCTAAATGAATTTTTAAAATTTTCTTGGTGTCTAAATGTCAAGAAAGGGACCAATTAGAATAATTGCAAATTAGATTTATTTAGAAAATATTGAACCTCTGGATTTGAAACATCAGTAAGGTCTCCCCATTGCCAGATATATTTTGATCTAAGAGAGAAGAAAAAATCTGCATAGGAGACTTTAGGGATAAACCCAACCTGAACTAGACCTTGAAACACATGCTTGTTTCCCCCTTCACTGACAACCTGTGAAAAGATAATGTAAAGCAGCATTTACCATCAATTTGTAAGAGATTATGCAGTTGTCAAAAGAGATATCAATTTAGGCTTTAGCAATTGCTTCCTGAAAGATTTTGGAGGGAACCACTAAGCTGCAGCTGGGTTTTGATAGCTCTTTACAGCTGTGCAGATCTGGGCAGATGCTGTGTTTACCTGTATCTTTAGTTCTGGCTTGGTATGGAATGGCTGCAATGACAGTGAGGTGTAGCAACCAATTTCTTTATACATATATTATGATTTCAGTGYCATCCATTATGAACCACACAATCTCTTTCTCTCATTTTTCTTCATAACCACGTCTGGATTCCCATAAATAAAACCATAACTACTGATGCTTTTGTTTAACATGATTTAAAACTACAGTAATGATTATGTCTTCCTTGTAACTCCAAGTGCTTATTGCTGAGTTGCAGTTCTTCTGCGGCAGGCTTTCTCTGCCTGAGACATACTGTCTCTAAAACAAACATTTTTCTGCTCTATAACAACATCAAGATGATAACCAATGCAGTCTAATTTTTCCAGATTATGTCCATAGTCTTGTAAACACTTTGGTTTAAGCAGTTAGCCAAAACTTGGGGTCATTTATATGYGGGAAAATGAATGATACAAAATAGTCTTTAAGAGAAGGACATATAAAGGAAGAACACAAGCTTTTATTTCCCCAAACACAGTTTTAAAAATATCTCAAAAGCCACTTGAGGTTTTATTCTCTGACTTTCTGTGTCTTGGTCATGACTTTCAGCTCTGCCTGTCCTATCATATCTGTGGCTAAGGATACTTGAGCCCCCTCTAGGATTAAGTCTTCTCTGCTGCCCTTCTTTKCAGTTTCCTACTTCAGCTCATGAACTGCTTGCCAAGCAGCCCATTACTTGTGGTATTCTAAGTCTTAGGAAAAAAATTATAAAGGTTGGTCCAAGCCAAAATCATCATATTTTCAGGAAAAAAAGGATATTTTATGATTCAAGCATGGATTCAAAGCCAAAATTTTGTCCTTGTTTTTCTTACATGCCCAGCCAATATTCTTTAATATCACGTTCTGCATGCAGCAGGGATGAAAAAAAAAGGCAGAAACTGTGCTTCAAGTCTTCTTTTAAGGCCTATATTTACTAACTCTATAGTTAAAGCATTATTTGGGTTATCCTATAATACAATATAGCAGAAGGGCCTGACTTCCGTCAGCCTATTGCAAATTCAAATAAGCCAACATTAGATAAGAAGTTAAATGGAATTAATGTTATAATGATGATTGTCCCAATTTAAGGAAAAACATTTGCTCCTGTATGAGATATCTTTTATTTAAAAGCATATAGCAAAAAGTAACCAATTTTTAAGTGAGAATTTTTTTTTTTAAATGTAGAAATGGGTTGACTTCCGAACCAATTATGATATACTCATATCAGAGAGAACTCTGAAAAGGACACAGGGCAACTTCCCAATTTCTATTTCACTCTATTTTTCCTTCCCTTCTCTTTTCCTTTTCCTATTTCTTGTCTTGCAATTGAGAAAGAAAACATCAATTTCTATGTTTTCCTGGTTAGCCTGTCCTGTCTGTGTGCAATTGAACATCTCTTGAGGGGGAAGAGACACACCTCCCTTCCCTCTGCAGACACAGATCATGAAGTGACTTCACTAAACCATTCCACTTTGATCCATGATCAGAGAAGTTTTTAAAAGGCAGAGTGGTTGTGTGCATGGAAGCAGCAGGGAGGGAGCAACTCCGTACAACTCTTTGTAATGCAAGCCAGCACATGAACTTCTTGCACAAGCAACAAAACTCACCCCAGAAGAATAATAATTTGGGAGTTCAAAATTACACTGAAAGGAAATATTACAGATTTTTGAAAAAATATAAAAAAATAAAAGGATGGAGAGATGTTATGGATTTTTTGTCACAGCATCATCATACAATACAATTTCATRCATTTCTCTAGCAGTATGGCTATGGATAAGCTAAGAAGAAAAATGAGATATGGTGAGGCTTTTTTCACTGCTGTGTGCCTTGGAAATTTATTTTCAATATCAGTTGATTTGGTCAAGATTTCAAAGAATTAATTCGATCCCAGCTTTAAAAAGGATGAACAGACACTTTAAATCATTGCTCATTAATACTTTGTACTACACAGTTCAAGTTTTATTTCTTAACAATTTCTGTTTCGCCTTATAGCAGTGGTATTTTGCCACCCTTCTTGGAGGAGGCRAGGATGAAATTAATCCAGTTATTCAATTACCACTTTCTGAAAATATCATTTCTCGTATGGGGAGGAGTGGGAACAGATCAATCTCCTCAGTGATTAATTAAAGGTGGGCTTTCTCATGCAGCACTTCTAGAGGGCAGAGAAGATCAGAAGGACCTTAGGGAAGTCAGCATCTTCATCATGTCAAAGCGCCTGCTCTCATACCCCAACAGAACTGAATTGTTAAGGAGTGAGATCCTGTTGATTTATCCACTTTTTTTTTAAWGTGTCAGTGCATACTATCCTTTTATAAAAAGTGCTGGTTAGTACATTTAGATGAAATGTATATGGTTTTCTTTTTTTTTTTTGAAAAGACAAATACTTGACTGAAAAGACTTACAAAGAGTTGTTTGCAATTTTAGCTGAAATTTATCATTTAAAGAGAAAGCTGAATTTAGGCACTTGTGCTCTGTCTATAGTCATAAAGTGAGATGAGCAATCCAGAAGTGAAGTGAGAACACTGGGATTTATTAATCTTTGAAAGASCAATATGAATTTCTCCTGTCATTTTGGGAAAGAAAGCCAACATGGATTATCCTGACTCTCATAAATGCTTCAGCAATTTTGCTCTTTTTCTGATGAACAGGCAYTTTGTTATTTGGGCTTACACCTTCCCTTCTGTTTCATGTGTAAATTATTATCTATCTATAAAAAATGTCTAGATGTCTGAGAATATATTTCAAAGGACTCCATAATAGTCCTTTTGATGTAATACTATGTTAGTGAACAAAATGGATTGTCTGTGTAGTTTTAATTAACTTCTTGTGAAACTGGTCTAAATTTTTATTCATAAATAACAACATTTCCAAAACATAGAAAACTAAATTCTATACATTTAACAGATAAGAAAACTTTATTTTTYGTACTGTTCTATAATTATCCTTGAATTATACCATGATGATGGCATTTTTGTTAGCCTTTTACAAATTGTTAATGTGCCTTGAAAGCAAGATGAAGAACTGTAGGCAAAGCAACTCATTGAGAAGGATTGACTGGTATTGTGAAACCAAGATTCATTTCAAGAAAATTACTTTCAACGGTGGTAAGACTGTGCTACACATAATCAATGCTCCCAGGAAAAATGAGAGATAAAAACCCTGCTGTGGTCGTTGAGAGATTTGCTAAGCAATTCAAAGATGAGAAAAATTCTACTAGCAATCTTTTCTCTCTGTTTTCTTTTTTCAGGAATTGGATTTTGTCACCCTGACCTAAAACCAAAATATTCATTGCTGTTTTTCTCTTCAGAAGCATATTGAGCTTGCCTGTCTGACTGTCAGAAGAGTTAGTCTGCATTATGGCAATGCAACTGAGGTGAAGAGAATTGAAATCTAAAACTGTTCAGTTCTGGTACAAAAAGGTCATTATACATTAAATTAATGTAATAATGACTGGATATCTACATTTTGTGTACTGAATCTGACAAGTAACCTAACCAAGTAGAAAGGCTCTAATTGGTTAGGTTACTTTGTGACCTATGAACAAGAGAGTTCTCTTGTTCATAGGTCACAAAAGGAGAGTTGTTGATGGTAATTTTTTTTCTTGTTTTCTTGCTAACATAAACCAGAATTCTGTTCATTAATGAAAATAATATTCTTAATATACTGTATGGTAGTTCATTTTTAAAAGCAAGACCTTTCTACTCATTGTATGTGAAACTGAGAAATTAACACAAAAAAAATTAAATTCAGATGTTTGGGTATCCATGAATACATTTAATATAAAATKATATTATTAAGGAGCCTTTAAGTAATATATTATCATAAGGTTTTGGGTTGTTTTATTTTGTCTGCAAGACTTTTTAATAATTAAAAATWTATTCAACAACTTCTAGAAAAAGTATGCGTTGTGAAATTGAAAATAGAGTCACCAGCCAACACTCACAAAGCCTTTAAATAAATATTCATAATTTCCCAAAGAAGTGGCTTTCGATAACATTTCATAGATAATTGACAAGCATTTACCCATCTAAGAACAATCTTCTGAAGAGGAAATTGTCTTAAGTAGATAGCCTCCTCAGGTTCTCAGCAGACCTTAAGCATGMGCTTTAAATTTAATCACAGTTGCAAATGCTGTCCCGAGCATTTAACTGCCAGCTGTAAGAAGAGAAGAACTTGTGGGTTTTTCCTATCTCCTTTGTAGATTGTCTAGCAAAAACAACTGATAGTTAATTCAGACTTTGAATACTAATCCAATGTAGTTAAGATACAAGGGATACCACTGCTTAGGACAAGCAAAATTCAAAACCAAGAAAGTCTATATGTATCTATTAGTTTAGCCTAAGTA
Organism: Cardinalis cardinalis; assembly: GCA_014549065.1. Classification (NCBI taxonomy): domain Eukaryota; kingdom Metazoa; phylum Chordata; class Aves; order Passeriformes; family Cardinalidae; genus Cardinalis; species Cardinalis cardinalis. The sequence goes on from JACDOX010000114.1 coordinate 2,010,467, forward strand.
TCGTTAGTCTTACAGCTATATTTTTCCTCCTATCTCATAGCTAAAATGCAAAACAAAGAGCCTCTCTAAAGAAAAAAAGGTACTGAAGACATGAATGGAATATGCAGAGTAAGAACTGACAAAAACTGGTCAAAGCAAAAAGATTTTCCTGGAAACTTGGGAAATCAGAATGTCAAAAGATCTTTCCCAGTAACCTCCTCCAATCCTTATTTCCCTCAGGAAAGGTCTTGTTCCAGAGGATGTCAATCCATTTCGGTTTGGGGTTTTTTGATCTAGGATAAAAATTTTATATTAATATCTTTGATTGGTAATGGCAGTGGCACAAGGCCAATTACTCAATATATGAAGTTTCTGGGTGGAAATTGTATCTGAGAATATGTCACTTTTCCTCATTTATCAAAAAAAAATCAGCAAAATTTTTTGTTTCAAAGAAAATAAAGCAGAGGAAAGCAGAGCTTTTATCAGTGTTTAAACATTTCCAGAATAATTCTGGTGAGATAAGGGGATGCATTGTTGATTTTACTTTGAAGAAAATTTAATCAGAATTTGGACCATCTACTCAACAAGTCTGGAATCCTGCTTCCACAAACTAAGCCTCTGAAAGTGAATATTTTTTTATGTGTATATATATGTCTGTATGTATGAAAGAGCCTATTTTGCAGAATAAAGGACAAATTTCTGAATTAATTCCACTGTGTAGCTTGAGGTCAAAAATTCCTTCATAATTTCAATAAATGATCAGTTGGCTACATGGACTTACTCTCCTTTTATCTTTCACAGCTTCCCCACAAACAGCTCGGAACGTGCCAGATCTTGAAAGCAGGCTGAAATCTGGCTGGTGACACTAAACTTAGATTACTCCTGACAGAAATATTCTGCTTGGGAACAGAATTGAATTACGAATTTTGATTGTGATCCAGATTTGCCAGTGGAAGGAAATAATTTTTATATAAAGACAGCAATTTTGACACACTGTTTTCACACGCCTTTATTTAAAWATAAAACAAAACTACATTTAGTCTTAAGACATTACTTTGAACTGAATGCCCAAAAGTTTTCACTTTGAAAATACAAATACATTATTCAACCTTTTTTGCAGCCAAGTTTTAGTAAGTGATTCGACAATTTCCCCACACATGGACTAAAATCACTAAAAAATCAAACGATATTTCAAACMTGAATTTCAAAAATGCTTATGGCATTTAAATAATAAAAGTTTCAGAAACTACTAAGAAAGGGAAAAGAAGTGGAGGAAAGACTGATAAACATTTTCTTATCTTCTTACGTTTCTCTTTTTTTAGTTATTTACAATACTTTATTTTTTTCCCACTAGAAACAAGTTAAAGTAGAATTTACCATGTAAGAAAAGTGAGCTGACAAACTTTAATTTTTTTTAAAACAGTGAAAAGTTTGATAAAATAAAAAAAGTATAGGAAAGAGCTGTTAGTATTTCATTTTAGTCCTTTTATCTAGTAGAGCTAAGAAGTAATATTAGCAAAGAAAACGTTGGCAAAAACTATGTATGTACTTKAACATTTTAATAAATATATATTGCATAGTAAAATTACTATAAATTTTTACCTCATTATGAAGTATTATATAAATGTTAATTATTATGTCTGCTTTAGTAATGTAGTCTCTTCTAAATCTCACTTTTTCAAATATTTTATACTCTAAATAGAAAAACCATGCCAGAAAATATATTAACATATAATAATAATGTGTATTAATATATTAATATTAAGAAATGGGAAATAATCTCCCCTTACTGGCTATTATGTATAATTAGGTTCAGAGATTATTCTGTTTAAATAGTTTTGTCCTAGGATTTTATGGGTTTTTTGCCCTAGTAAACCTAGATCATACACTGAATGTAATTAAAATATAATGTACTTCAAACTGARACCTAACAACAGGAATTTAGCCCCTGACAATGCAGTATGGTGTTATCCTAACTGATGAGGCATTTTGTTTTAATTTTAAGCGATGAGTACACAGGTGAAGCATGCTTTATGGGCAGTCCTGCAGAGGGAAAGCGTCTCTCTTTTCCCAGAACACACATAAAAGACATAAAATGCCATATAAACATTTTCCACATCATCATRTTTCCCAGTAGGATCACTTCTGAGTGAGAAGTTTTGTCTTCTAGTCTTGTTTAATCTTCATGTTAAATTTTCCTGCAATAAAGGTTTGCCTGCTGTAAGCTGTGTACAGGTGGGGTCTCCTCTTTCTGGTTCATAYCAAGTTCACTCCTTCCTAGGTCTTTTTACATTATTGTGCCTCAGGTTTCCTMTTCTTCCAAATCCTTCTCAAACAAAAGACTTTAAAAAAAAATTACTTTCCAGGTTATCTAGCCTGTTTTGATTCTGCTTAATTTTAAAATGTTAATTTAAACAAATCTTTTGATAGGACTATCTTGTCTAAGAGTATGTGTCATGCTTATTATTTAGCTAAATAATGGGATATTTGCCTCATAGTAATTACCTACCAGGTGAGCATGAATGTGAAAGATTGAACTGGATTACCTGTCCAGTAGACAAGAAACAAAGCTTTAACAACTCTGTGAGGACTCTAYTGCTTTCCTCTTCTGAAGGAAACTGAGGCATGTGCTGACATGTATGAGTAGAATTTAATAGCTCTCAGATCTTCCTGCTTGAATCATGATTAGCACCAGCTGCATATGGCAAAAATATAATTTACAGCATAAGGCACCACTGGTGAGAAACCAATCTGAATTTTCTTCTGGCAGAGATCGATGATCTAGAAGCCATACAAACCCTGTTAGCCCAGCATCTAAATGAAGATGTTCCTCCACAATGATACAAGAACTACCTTGAATTGGAAATGAATTTGAAAGAAAAATGCATCTTTCTTAATTAGAATACYCAGGCAGACACCTAGGGATGGTTCTCTGGATAAGTGAAATTATCTATGCAGTAGTTGCCTAAGGAGAAGTGCTGCTTAGAAGAAATGTTTCAAGTATGTTCTTAGGGACAGGCCCTCATCTGCTGATCTTCTTGATTCCTGCAAATCTTTTTGGCTTCACTTTTTGTTGTCTTTTTTGTTGGTTTTTTTTTTCTTCAATTGCTCTAAACTGGTTTATTGAAGAGTAACCAATTTATATTCATGTCAGATTGTGTCTGAGTTTTGTCCCACAGTTTTCTAGAACCAACATATAAAAGTATTTCTACCTGTCCAAGCATACATTTTTACGTCCCCAGGTAAAAGCTGAGGTTAGAAATGAAACTTTCATGGAGAACAAGACTGAAACACTCATCCTACACCACAGGAAATAAACTGACTCATGAATGAGACTTACATTCYACAGTCAGTAGTGATAGGGGAATTTGCAACTCTCTTTAAATGAAAATATAAAGATTTCCTCAGGTGTGTACTGGAGACAGAATCCTTCTCACAAATATGGCTGTTCCATTCATATACTTATCACCTAAAAATATCAAAATGACTTTAAGGATTCTTACCACAATGATTATTTCAGCATCTTCTTACCTTTTATGTATGAAGTAGCTATATATTCTTTCATGGCAATCATTGAATTTTTAATAACAGTGACTGCTCATTTTTTGTCTTACCCTTTCTTTACTTTCTACTTTTTATTTTCCTGGGATGGAATATTGCTACATCTTCCAGACTAAAAGAAAAACATATGAAATAAATCTGTAAGATCATTAATAATGATATTTTTGTAAAATTAAGACATAATCTGGAAGAATTCAATTTAAAAATACAAATACTACTGAAGAGTCTGAATGACAAAAAATACTAAGAATTTTAGCTATTCTTTAGTATGTTCAGTGAATGTTTTACAGTAGTCTCACAGGATCTAAATTAAGCCAGAAGAGAAAAATTTATTAATTTTATTACATCACTCAGGATGATTAGTCATATTTCTTAATTCTGGGCCTTTCCTACAGCACAAAACTACAGGAAAGTGCAATATTAAGGACACAGAAAATGTATTCTATATTTGCATTGCCATGGAGATGGAAGCTTAATGTGGATGGGAGCCCTTTAAGAGAAACTGAGCCTGGATCTCTCACATCCTTGGCAAAAAAAAAAAAGAAAAAAAGAAAAAAAGAAAAATCCTGACCACAAGTCCTGCATTGCAGACTGAAAAGAACTAGATTTGAAAACTCAAAGCATGTCACTTCACTTCTGTGGAATGGGAACAATCTGTTGATGTAATCATGGACTTAACTTTTTTCCTTCTTTGTGTCACTATAATCAATCTCAAAAGAATTCTCTGTGAAACCTTCCTGTGAACACAAGCCTGTTCCAAGTTACATTTCTCTGGACAGAGAACAGAGARGCGCCCCACTGACCCTCTGTTCCCTGGGCCTCAGAACACCCACACTTCAGTGGAAAAGGAGGCAACCTCCCTCAGGAAACCTCATCTGTGTGTTCAAGGCTAACAGGAGCTGCACTACATTTTGTCTAAAGCATGTATTAAGAACGCCTTTCAGAGCAAATCCAACTGGCTAGAGAGCTGAGAGACAGAGTCCAGAGGCAACTCTGGGTTTAAAGGGAAGCCAGACCTTCAGAGTAACCAACAGTGCAGCACCTCATCAAGCACCTAGGCAAACACTACTTAAAAACTAAGGGGCTCTTGGAATCTTAGCATCGCTAAAGTTAGACAGAGTTGATCAGATTTAAAACTTCCTGGCCTAAATCTGATATAAATTTCTTGTGATTCCTCCTATAAACCTGCATCCAAGTCCACAAAGTTATCCAGGAATCCTGTTKCAGAGCCAGAAACTAAATCCCAAGCTCTGAAAAAAAACCAAGTCATGTAAACATTAGATGTTTTAGTTGGAAAACTGAACACATTCTTCARTCTATTCTGATACCAAAAATCATTGTTAGAGGCTTTCAGAGATGCAGACGGCTGTGCTCTATGTGTGTTGAGAGAAAGAATATCTTTTGCTCACCCAAACATTTCTTTCAACTGAAAATCTTTCCTTTAAGTCAAATTAAATGCTATTTCCCATGTCTTATGATTTCAGCTAATCTTAAAACTCAAAAATATAATTTCAAAATGCCAAAAGGTTTTGCTTAAAGCTATACCCACAAACACTCTTATTTTCTGAAAACTGCTTCTCATTACCTTGGTGTTCCCCAAAGGAACTTCACTGTTCTGTGMGTCCAAAGATAGCTTCTTACCCACTGAACTATTCTTTGCTGATAAGTTTYTGATAATAGCATTATTCTCCCCAGAAAAAGTTCAGCTGTGCTCCCATTGCAACTACTGGCCTCAAAGGCCTTTTAACTTTTAAATTAGAARCTTTTTCAAATGAAAAGAAAATCACTCTTTTGTGCATTTGAAATTTTCTCAAGGAAGCCTTATATTAATTAAGAAGAAAAAGTTCTTTTATTTTTTTCAATCAAACCTAATTATAGTGTCTGAAAGTACAGTTTCTTTGAACTCTTGTTTCAAGCGGAAGGGAGGAGGAAATCCTCAGTACTTTCTTCATGTGGAAACAAGTTTTGATCTAATCACATATGGTTAACCAGTTTTAGTGGATTTTGTGCTTTTTACATGTTCCTAAGAGGTATAGAATAAAAATATTTGAGTAGCAAGGGAATTATAGTAGTATTTATGAATYTTTAAAAAACAAAAAATACTGCATTCAAATGAGGGCTCTGAAGTTCCTGTTTTTCTAGGAAACCTCCTTGATCTGGTTATCAAGGGGATGATCTCAAAGGAAAARTGTTTAGTCATATCTGAAACTTCTGGACCTAGTCAGAATTCAAGGGTGATTAGAGGCTTCTTCTGCTGATTCTTTGCTGTATGGATAATTGGCATTATGTTATCATGGCTCACAGCTCTGCACAGAAAATGAAAAAGCAGAAAAGAGAATTCAAAGTGCAACATCTATCATGCTGGTTGTGCTTTGGCAGAATCTATTGCTCATCTCTGATGAGCAAGCACCAGACTCAGAGCATTTCTGTAGCACCAGGTGATACTTGAGGATAAGGTGTTTTATGATCATTCAACCAATTGGTTTCCTTATATTCATCTCTGTCCCTGCTAAACATCTCACCAAACATCTTCCAAGACCCTGTGGAGTGATGCCCTGTCTTTAGCCCATCAGGAATACTCCCAAGCAATGCCACTAGGTCAGAGAGCAGCATTTGGCTCTCCAAGGGAGGCGCCATGGGATTATAACAATGCCAACACTTCGTATCCATTAATGTTATTAATGAGGGCTGTTACTGAGAGCCCTGTCCCCACCAAAGTCCTCCAAATGAGGGAGCTCTCTGTTAAAATCTGAGAGGAGTCAAACAAAATAAGCTGCCAAGTCTGAAACATGCTGGTGGAGGAGGGATGGTCTGGGGCAGACAGAAGCTGTGTGTAAACTGGTGGGATCTTTTAGCTCCTATATTTGACCTTTAGGATCTGACCTCAGCCCAGGGCAGCAGTCTGTGGCCCCAGAATGACAACACTCACAGTCCAGACAAGAAGGAAAAGAGGTGTGCAGAGGCCTTGAGAAGGGCTGCACCTGCCAAGGTGCACCTGCCAAGGGCTGCACCTGCGAGGCTTCTCCTGAGCTGCAGGTTTGAGTTCAGTGGGAGCCAGAGAGAGACATYCAGTCATGTCAGACAGACAACTGAACTGCCTCCAAACTACACACTTGAGTTACTGATGAACTTTTAAGTTAATTAACTTTTTCCAAGTTTAGAAGAAAGTGTTACATTTTGAGTTGTAAATGCCCCAGATTAATTCTCTCASTGCCTCTTCCTGCTGAAAGGAAGCAGTTACCTCACCTTTGCCTGAGTTTCCTCATTTGTGTAACAAGGTTGATGATTCTCAGAAGTGTATCCCACAGCAACCTGACAATGCTCTTTCAAAATAGCATCAWGCTGAAAAATGCTAATTATAATTATTCTCATGACTATGCCCACCCCAACTGATTATCACACTGCAGAAAAAAAATTGCTTGTATTGGAATAATAGCACAATTTATTTATGAAGGGATKGTTTCTGTATATGTCTCAGTGTTCTCCAAATATAAAAATTCAGTGAACTGAAGTTATTTCATATTTATCCAGTTTTGAATTTTAATGAGAAAGAATGCCATACATCCATGAAATTTTTAAAACSAAAAGATGAATCAGATTAATCCACTTCACAGCCCTTCATGTTCTGGAAAGAGGTATTGTGCAGACATTTAGGTAAAGAATGTTTAATGTAATTTAATTATTTAGCTATATAGTGCATTCATTTTAGCTCAAGAGAGCTGATTAAAATGCAGAGGCTGRGAATCCTGATATCACTATGCAAATTTTCAACATATTCTTAAGTGGTCATGTTAAAAATCATATAGGCTACCATAATTTTCCTGAAAAGTCTGAATTTATTCTAATTTCTAGGTGCCAAAGATGATGTTCCAACATATATGTCACTCCTTCTTCTTCAGTGCTGTCATAGTCCTGTTCTACAGAGGCATGACACTAAGCTAATACAGCAGCTTCTGTGAGTTCAGAGGGATTGCCAGCCAACTCAGTTGCCAATAGGAAGAATAAAACTCTGGGTGGGGAAAGGATTGCACTGGCTGGTCTGTGGGCAGACCCTATGGCTGGAAGAGCAGAGAACACAGAAGGTGAGGGGGCTTCTACTCCATTAAACACCTCAGGAGTGTAAAGGTTAAAATACTTTGATGTGCCCTAAGCTAGCAGCAAAAGCAGGCTTACAAAAGAGCAAACGAGGGAAGTGTGACAGGTGCTGCAAGGCCACCTGCAGTACAGATGCTCAGGGGCCAATACAGCGCTGGCCAGCCCARTGTCCCACTGCCCRGTGTCCCACTGCCCAGTGTCCTACTGCCCAGTGTCCTACTGCCTGGTGTCCCACTGCCCAGTGTCCTACTGCCTGGCGTCTCATTGCCTGGTGTCCCACTGCCCGGTGTCCCACTGCCCAGTGTCCTACTGCCTGGTGTCCCACTGCCTGGTGTCCCACTGCCTGGTGTCTCACTGCCTGGTGTCCCACTGCTCAATGCCCCTCTGCCCAATGTCCCTCTGCCTGGTGTCCCTGTGCCCAGTGTTGCACTGCCCAGTGTCCCACTGCACTGTGCCTTCTGTCTTCTGCCTCAGTCCAGCCCTTTGCTTTCATAAGCAAAATATCCACTCATTAAATCCTAATTAAAATTAAACTCTTTAACTCCATCTTCACTATCCTGACTCCCCATCTACCCAGGTTCTCACCTTGCTTTCAACCCTTATGGGTTCTTCTCTCATCTCCATTTTGTCCCCAGAAAGGTGAGAGACCCCAAAGGCTTTGTTGCCTCTCTTTAGAGCAACCCTTTTCTCTCAGAACGCTTCTAACAATTTTCTCACGTTCTCATATTTTTAGATGGCAAGCCAGAATTTTCACTGCACAAGCAAAGAAAGCAATTTACAGCTTCATGTAGAAATATAACTGCTTCTAGTTCATTTGTTTTTCATCTTGATTATCAACACGTTTCTCATCTCTCTGTAATTTATTCATTATCTCTAGATGAGGGATGTGAAAGGGAGGGGTGGGAGTGAAGAAAGATAAGTATACATGTCAAAATGGGAAACAGATGTTCTAACAATGACTGGAGACAATGAATGTTCTCAGTAGGTATCAACAGGCAAGGTCCATGGATTGCTTCAAATTTTTGCAGCAAACAGTCTTCTGGAAAATGCAAATAGAGAGGTTTTATTTTCCAGGCACGTGAGAGCATGTCTTGTTTGTAATGAGCTGTCTTAAGGAACTTCACATTGCTTCTTGAAAGTGTGGCTGTTCTGATCATTGCTGGCCTAAATAATAACACAGCAATGAAGGGGAAGCTGGGCACCTGCTAGAGAGCTAATGAACCTGTCACTGCTCCCTCCCTCTGCTTCAGACGCAGCATGCAAAGCAAAGCATTTAGCACATGTTTAACCTTGAATTGCTCAAAGTCACCAGCACGTAAGTATGAACCTAAAGCAAGTTGCACACTTTGTGATTGCCAGGGTTGGCAGGCAAAGGTCTCTGCTGCACTGGGCTCTTTCATTTCTCACTGAGGAATGACCTCCCTTGCTACAGCCCTTAAGGGACAGACCCTCATCTAGTCTCCCATCCAGTACCAAAAAAAAAAAAAAACAACAGATAATACAGCCAAGGCCTTACAATCAGGCTTTAATCTGTATCACTCTGGGAAATACTGCTGCAAAAGCAATAATAATAAATAAATACTATAAGACAGGAAAAAAATCTATAATGAATAGATGTGATCTGATAACTAGCATTTTTAATAATAGTTTATTTTTCCATGCCACATGTAGATTTCATCTTCTCTCTCTGCACTCTGTCAGTTTAATTTTCTCTTTTGCTGTTCTGTTATCTGAAATGATCAAACACCTACCATGTCCTGGAAAGTACACCAATTAAGAGTTACATTTAAATCTGTATGAATGGGCCTGTCASAAAGTTAATTGGAATAAACACATATTTGACATGATATTGTTTGAATTCTGCTTCAAGCCTGACTGTTGTCCATTACAATCTTCCTTTTTAATAATTTTTGTTCTTATTTTTCCCTCTCTTCCTGCATCTGTTTCATTGCTGATTGAGCAATGATAGCAAACAGCAACCTTAGAAGTTCTTCCTCTTCTTCCACACCTTTGTTTCCAGCAGCCTCTCCCCCCAGCTGGGCAGAAAGGGCAAGGCTGCACAAAGGGCAGCTGCTGATTCAGGTGTCCTCCTCAGCTGTGGAAAAGGATTCCTTCACCATGGACCACGCTGGGCTTTCAGGTTTAAAAAACACCAATGAGCCTATCCAAAGGCCTGCTATAATAATACATGGCAATGAGTTATATATTAGAAATAAAATAGTACATTTTTACATGCTATGAAAAATAGAACACTTTTTTCTGTTTGCCTCATTCCTGCTGCCATGGCTATTATAAAAAAGACTAGTGGTTATTTAGTGGCAGTCAGCAAATGCTCTAATTTTCTTTCCAGTGTGAKGATTTCAGCTAGGCATCAGCGCTACAAAAATTAAAGACAGTGAGTATGGTAGTCTGAGGTCACWATTTCATAAAGTCTGGATCAATTTACAGTCGATTGATAAGATAAATTGATATCTGTAGCAACAGGAGCACTAAAGTTTGATCWGCATATAAATCAAACACTGTTTGAGAAAAGCATGGCAAAATAGAAATCCTTATCATTCTACTGTCACTGGGATCAGGGTCTCGGGGTCTTCTAAGGTGACAAGATTTAACCAGTCTWAAAGGAGCTAGAATGCTAATTTCCCTCTCTAGCTTCTTATCTTCTGGAGTGAATCAGCTATCCAAATGCATGGCTGATTAAACTGCACTGCTATCACTAGACCTATATCAGGAGMAAATTTTATTCAAGGGATGTATTATTCATTCAAATGCTGGGGTATGACATTTTTAAACATGAAAATGTGACTGAATAATTTTTAGAGGGAAGACATCTGGGAAAGGAAAGAGTTTCATTTTTGCTAGTCATCATGATTTTSTGGCATCCATGCATGGTACACAATRTGAAATCAGCAAGAAAAAAATCCAGCTTGCAGTTCATAAAGGACRTGGCAGCTCCTCTTCATGCATGCAATGTGTATTTCTTCTCTAACAGTAGTTCAAGTATCGAGGTAATCTATTTTCCATTTCCAGCACAGACACATTTATTAGCAGAGTTAATAAGACAGTTTTTCTCAGAACATATTGTCTGTTGTCAAGATCTAAGGATTAACATTGTATTGCATGTCTGAATAGAATTACTTTTCCGTAAGACTTGCTATACCAAGTTAGTTACATGGTCCAGTGAGTCTGGTGCCCTGCCAGACGGCAATAAATAAATGACAAATAAATAAAATTTCAAAGAAAAGTTTAATTCTCATACACCAACTCACTCCAACATACATTATGTACCTTGACAATTGTTGCAGTACAGAACGTGGGAGGAAACATTTTCTTCCGACCTCTGCAGACAATTAATTAATGCCCTAAAACCTGGCATTTGATTGGAGTTACCTGCCAGGCATAGCCACAAACACCATTACCAGAAATTCTTTCAGGATTACAACAGCCTTATCACACCTCTGATTATGATAAGGAACACTAAAGCATTCACAAACCTCTGTGGTAATCCAGATGAATTAGATTTCTGTAATAAGAGCTTGAAAAAGGAATATGTTCTCCRAGCCCAAATCACTCATAAATATGTAGACTCTAATAACTAATTATCTTAGACTTTCAGGAGATTATTTTTCTGGGAATCTGTCAATAGCAATTTTATTTTAGATGTGGTCCTAACTTCTCACAGTTAGTTCATAGTTTCCAGACATATTTAGTAAATGCCTGGAGGAAGGTCTTTTTTACACGATGTGTCTCCTTCACTCTGAACTAATTGTTCATAACTAATTGTTAGGAACACGGAAAATATCTATTTTGCTATGATTTTGAACTTTTCAGACCTTTTCATTTGAGAGATCAGAAACAATCCAAATAAACTTCTTACCACCTGGCTCCTTCACATCACTTTTTACWGTTGAATTATATAAAATTATAATTTCCATTTTGAAAATAAAAGTGGAAAATAATTATTTAACAGTGACCTGAATGGACCCTTAATTAATGATCTGTGCTTGACTAAAACACAGCTGATTCGATTTTTGCTGAGTTTCTGCTCCTAAAATTGGCAGGTGCTGTGGGCTCTCCTGGAAAGGCCACAGGAGAGGGGGAAGCAAGGAGGATTGGTTTTTTAACCCGSCAGCATCCCCTGCTGTTGCTTTTAAAAACGGAAATAATTCACTTCCAAGGCGCCTCTGGGCACTGCCCAGCCGGGAGGGCAGAGCAGCTCCCGGGGCTCGACAGCGGACCTGGAGGGCAGCAGTGGGGAAATAGAGCCCCCGTGGGACTCACAGGAGACTCTTTAAGGGAAATCTATTGCCCAAATAATTCAAAATAGTGCACATCTCAGTACCATAAAAATATCAGTGACTGGTGTAGCACCTTTCTAAGAAGCCTTGACCACAAGAGACACTTGCTAATTTAAAACAGACTATCTTGAGCAGTTGCGGTTTCTCCCAGTGAGCCCTATTCCCTCACAGAACATATGCCCATGTTTCTCTTAGTTATGTGACAGCTGTCAGCCCCAAATCAGCTTCCAGGTGCTCATAGAAAAAATGAGTCTTTGAGTGTACTCAGGATTTTTTTGTTTTGTTTTKTCTTGCAAATACTTGTATGCCTACTCATAAATTTGGAACATTTCTGGATGCCATAATATTGWGGTGTTCACTCATTAAATCCTTTTCTCCCAAAGGGAACATGTATGCACTATTTTCAGTTTGCATTTCTAGGGGCATTGAATTTTTTCTTTATGTATGAACAAAAGTTTGGAAAATATATATGCAGGTAGATGGAGGACTCTGAATATATGTCTGCTGATTTCTCTGCATCTTGCTTGCTTTATCTATTWCATTGGGTTAACAGTACTTCTGCACATCCCAGGAGTGTTGTGAAAGCTTACTCATTAAAGTTTGTATAGTATTTTGGGTTCCTTGTTGGCAGATGCTACACAAGTGCAGAAATGTATCACTTGATAGATACAAACGGCAATTTACTCACAGCCTCAGCAATGTTCAGTAGGGGAGTAACTGAAGGATATCAAATGCTGCAGGCTCAAATGAAAACGAGCTCATCAAAATAAATGATTTACCAGAGGCTTCCAAGCACCCTGCTTCCTACAGATGAGATGAAGAGTTCATCCCCTTCTCTGCTTGACAACAGAGAATAAACCATAGCACTGCACATCACTTACAGTGATAGTAGCATTATTCTCTGTTGGAGAATTTCACTTTATTGTAAAGCCCCATTWACTGATGAATTGAGGTCAGAATGGTTCATGTTATCACTGTGAGTACAGAAAAAACTTGGCCCAAACACRGAAACCCAACTGACTTTCATAATGAAACAAGACTCAGGGACAGAGGGATAGTGATACCTGTGAGTATTGCCTTATAAAAGTGTCTTTTTCTTAACCTTTTACCTAGTCTAATCAAASAAAAAGCTTGTGGAGTAAAGAAGAAATAAAACAACTCCCATCCAACTTTTGAATATGGAGAAAGGATACACTTGTATTTCTGCATAATCTACAGAAGGAAAGATTTCTGCATCATTAGTACTGTGAAGAGCAACCAATCTGAACTCTTCTTTAATTTTGAGGGTTTATACTGACATAGTTATGCGAGTCCCTTTTGTCCATAACCTAAGTCCTTAGAGCAGCAAAGTCTCTAGCAGATTCATGAGTCCTCAGTGCTTCTCAATTTCTGGAATTAAAAACTTTTTATGAGATAGGACTTTCTGATTCCATCAAATCTCTTCAGAATTTCTGTGCTTGACAAGTATTCTGCACAAATTGACCCAATTTGCCTTTTGAACAAAAGTCTGATAATGAAATTTCTAACAGTCCTGACAGCTAGACTAGAACTATTTCAATCACACMTGACCTTGTGACAGACCAGGTATCTTACATCTCAAACCAAGTAGTAGTTTTATCTATGTAACTAGAAAAGAGGAGGGGAAAGAATTTTAAAGCAGAACAGAACATAGAAATTTTGGAGTCAGTTTTTCTCTAACTCAGAACCARCTAGTCCAACTCCAGTACAGCTCTGTAACCCCAGACATGTTCTGCAGTTTGAATAACTCTTAATCCTGTGCACCACTGTAGTTACCCTAGAGGGAAATACCACTGTACAGCTTAGATAAGGGTCCTGGTCTCAAACCTCAATCCAAAATCTTTTTGAATCTGTGGCAACTTTTTAAATAGCTTTGAACCAGAACTTTGGCTTTTAACCAATTTACTACACTGATGGAGTTTCAGATGCCAAACTGACAGATAAGAGGTGCAGCTTATTTCCTAAGCACCTTCTACTCCTATTGATTTTTCAGATCAGGCTGAATGAATGCTTTCAGTATGTTTCTTACCCAAAATGCAAGCTATCTCAATGATGTTATTCCCACAAAGTTGGCATAAATGACTTGTAGACAAAAGAAATCTTGAAAACTGAGAAGGAAGATAGCATTCACTTTCACTTTAGAGCCTTTTGTTAACTTTTTTTAAACTTTTCACAATTCAAGCAACTTACTCCTTCCTAGTCCTTTCTTCAAAGGAGATTAATTATTTTCATTATTAACCAAAAGGTTTTCTTCTAATTAAAAGAAATTATAGGGCATTCACCAGTAGCATTATTCTAGTCAATAAACTAATTATGGTTGTGACAAATGATGGAAAAGCCATTCAACTGATCTAAGTACCATGATTTAAAAAACATTAAGTATGCGATTGTCACATTCCTTGAAAAAACAAAGTAGACCTTACATGCACTTTTAGTCACYGTTCAGACTGTACAGAAAATAAAAYYGAAATGAGYATATTGCCTCTGGAAATTTCTAGCTGCACTGTCTACCTTCACTTGGTGTATCCTTGTGATGCCATTTCCATTGGAGCAACAGAAGAAGAGCATTGAACCTCCCTTTCTTATTTTTCCACTGAAATTTCATGCCAAGTGAAATGAAGTCATTKCACATAATGAAAGTGGCATCCTTTTGCCTACAAAATAACATTTAAAAAAATCAAATGTTATAAAGACTTCACTGGTTTCTCCCTTAAAAACACTGCTATCACCAACATCATCATCATTACAGCAATGAAAAATATTTTTCACAACTTGAAAATGGCTAAGAATGTTACATTAACTGTACATTACAAATAAAAATTTGAGAACTAACGAAGTGTGGTGTTTTTCTGAAAACTAGATATAAAGTCACTAGTCAAGTCAGACTTTAGTTCAAAGGCAGGTACTTTACCTGCAACTTATTAGTTCTCTTGCTTTTTATGCACTTTCAAGACATCTTTTTGACACAAGTTGAATATAAGAGCACAGCTAGACATTACATAAAAACTTGTGATTTTTCTCAGCAGAATGCACCTGTTGTCGAGGCATAGACTTGTAGTCCCCTGCAACATAGAGCAGAACTGGCTAATTGATGGGTTCATCGAATCTCAGATCAAAGAATGGCTTGAGTWRGAAACAACTTTCAAAGACCATCKAGTTCCAATTCCTCTGCCAAGGGGAGGGACACCTTTCACTAGACCACATTGCTCAGAGTTCCATTCATTGGGGTGAGGGGGAGGATGTTTTTGTTTGGTTAATTTAGGTTTAAGTATTGGAGTATAAATGTTGGCATAGTCCATAACTCCTTCTCATTCCTGGTGGTTCCTCTTGTTTTGAAGCCATCATGACAGGGTTGCAAGTGTTAACATGATCACATCCTCAAACTTGGGGACATAAAAATATTTTTAAAAGGGATGTGATGAAAAAAGAGAAGGAAAAATATTTAGTCTGGATTTTGAAGACCAATAACAAAATACTTTATCATCATAATCTGAAGTATTTCAGCCATGCCACTAATACCTCTGCCTTCCTTTTTGATAGCTTGCCTGCCTCATGCCTGCATCACATCTTCCAAAATCTAACTGCATTGGAAGGTATTTTGAGGTAATTTATACAATCAAACTGTGTCAGATAAGAGTAATACATTAACCATTGTTAATCATCAATATCTATTTGATAATTTCTGCATCAAAACATTAATTCTGTATTTACTGTTGGGGCTTTCTGATAAAGATTTAGCATTTCATTTTGAATCAACCATTCAGCAAAGCAGACTAGGCACTAAAGCTGCTAAAATTTTAGGAAATTTGCTGAGTAACAAGCATTTCTGAAAATCTTTTGGAGTTGGTAGGACACTTTGACCTACTTATTGACTCTTTGCAGGTACACAAAATTTTAGATTGGAGAGGAAACAAGAAGGATTGTTAGCTGAAGAAGAAGACACTGCCATTACTCTATTAAAAATGCAAAAGAAAAGAMAAGTTTTCACTGCACCAGGAATCTCTTCCATTTTCTGGGATATATACAGGACCAGTTTGAATGACAAGCTGGAGAAAAATAGATTGAGATCTAATTTACTTTCACCATTATGAGTAAAATTGCAATGAGCATCAGATTCCATTTTCACACAWGAAAAGAATTAGGGGAATTAGGGAAACAATTGAAATTTTGGGCATGACTGAGACTTCTTCACAATCACTGAGCCTTCTTCACAACCACAGAGGCACCTGCTATAGCTGGCCCTCAGCTCTGAGGGAAGGCATCAACAGCAGCAGTCATATTTACCTGGATGCTCCAGAAAACAGGGAGAAAAATACTTGTTTCTTTTCAGTCCACTTTCCTCCATCCTTTTCATTTTTCCATTGCATTTKTCTTTCTTGCTTTATGGATTAATCCTGTCAAACATTTCTCTTATGCCCACTGAAGTTTTAGCAGTGACCACAGTGACTTTTCTGAAGCTGTTCATTGTTGCTYGCTATTTTCCCTTGCATGGACCACTGTCTGCAATCTCAGGCTGGATTACTGGCCTTATTTACAAGGCAATGGCATACAATGAGGCCTTTGATACTGAGTAGTTCCCTTGGAATGCCATCAGTGCATGTCTTTCTCCATAWTTATTGAGTTTCTACTTTTCCTGCTACCTTCAAGTCACAGCTCAATTCTGACCCTGTCTGTACCTCATCTATCACCTGACTGTTCTTCTGTTCCTTACCACTGTTTGCTCCACCTGTTAATCCTTAGTCTCTTCTTAGTCACAATCTTTCACATCTCACTTTTTATACAGCCTCACGGACTTTTGACAAAAACCTCTCCTCTCTGTGCTCAGTAGTTACAACTTTAAATCCTGTCTAATCCAGTTCCCACTGATCCCACAGCAGATCTCATCTTTGTCCTCACACAGTTGCCAGTCCCTTCCCTGTTGTGTCTCAATTTTCTCTCTCTTGACTTCAGGGGGGAAGTGCAGGGACCTCACATGCAGAGAAAGATTAACTGGGATTTACATGTCTAAATTCAGACATGCTTGTCAAAATACCCAGCCAGCAGAGACTTAACTTTGGAAGAAAACAAATTCCTTGAGTGCCTCTAAATTAAACTGTGGGGCTTTCCAAGAGTTACAAGCTTTACACCACTCAGATGAGTCAGTGACACTAACTATGGGAAGATTCACATACAGGATATTTCTTTTGCYTTTCCTGGTCAACCAGCTTTGATCTAGTTGACTTTCTGAGAAGCAGCTGGCCACATCACAAATTCCAGGTTGTAAGGATTCATTTTAAATAAAGAAATACTGCTTTCTCATTTTTATGTTTCTTTTGGGAAGAGTCAATTGTTTGTTTTTAATAATACCAGCAGGTGGAATAAATAGATTAAATTTTGTCTACTATCTCAAAGAATACAGCGCTACATCTCCCAACCCTCAGAGGCTGCTTTAACAGAATTTGCCTGTGGTGAACACATGAATGTTTGTCGTCAGCAGTCAATCTGCTGTATAATTTAGGAAGGATGAAAACCTTGTCTGAACAAAGACTAAGAAAGGAAATATAGAGGTTGTTTTGAATAATGGTCCTTTTTGCAGTGCAGCCCCACACACGTTTAGAACATCCAGCAGAACAAGGCAGCCCCTTCTGCTGCAGAGATAAAACAAAAGTTCTGGAGGAAAAGTGAGAAATACCCTATAGATACAGCTTTACTTGTACAATGCCAGTCTATTGTTAGGCTATTTTATGTATGTATTGTCCACTTCCCTGACTGTCTTTGCAAATGGGAATTCCCATAGGCATCAGAGTGAACATGGAACAGAGGAGGTTGTAATGAGAAAGTCTCCGCTGATCGTTTGAACTACTTTGAAAGTATAGATGAGCAAATGAATGCACAGAGTGTATTTGTGACAAAGAAAAAACAAAACAGATAATTAAGCCAGCTTTATGGAGCAGTGAAAACTAGTAAGAACAAGGACTGGGGTGAAATGGCAAAAGCAAACTAGGGCACAAAGGTTRAGAAAAGAAGCTTAAGCTCACACTTGAGTATGGCCAGATGGGTGTGAAGAAATGTCACAGTCTAAAAGACAGCACAGTGAGAATGTCCTGGCTGCTCAGGAGCATCATTATTTGAATCACACTCCCACCCAGAGGCTTCACATTAATATCAGGCTCCCATTGTGCTACATACTGCACAAAAACAGCCACAGTCCAAAGTCATAATCACAGGAATAAGCAGAGAAAAAGCAYCAGCACAGCAACATGTAGGAGGCAGAGCTTGGATGCTCACGTAGCAAAGTGAAAAGGTTTCATGCCAGAATGACTCTGGGTTTGCTATAAAGGATCACGAACCTCTCACAAACTTGCAGCCCAGTGAGTTCCATGTACTTCCAGGTGCTGTAATGAAYGTTTCACAGAGAGATAATTAACCCTTCTCACCTGAAAGCTCTGCAGTGCTAATGCTTTTCAGCACAATCTGTCCATGACACCATGTTAGAGTGCAGAGCCAGCTTTATTATTTCAGTTTGTTCTGCTCCTTTTTACTGCCACAGCTCTCTAAGGTTAATTGTACTCCCTGTGCTGATGCACAGTAACATCTATACATAGAACTCACTGTAWGGATTCTTTCTTTTCTTTTTTCTTTTTTTTCCCTCTTTATAATCAATAAGAAGTTAAAATGCCACACAGCTTTCTCAATAAAATGCCAGGAGTCATCCAGTGAAGTGGGAAAGGGCAAGAGTAAAGGAGCAAACACTTGACCCCCCCCCTCTGACTCAGCCCACCACTCTTGGGCTAGAATAGGACTCAAAGTAGATGAAAGAAAAGAGACAGGATCATCCAAATGCAAGCCTTTTCCTTGTGAAAGGTGTATAGGAAATGACTGCAAGTACCACGGCCCGGGTTTCTATATCTCAGCCTGCTTCCAGAACAAAGTCCAAGATCCAGCTAAATACCTAGGCCATTCTTTGTTCAGACTACTGAGCTCATGTTCACTTCAGAGCTATCTGGGAGATCAGATCAGTGTGAGTCTCATCAGGGGTTGGAGGTATATTGTTTTTGGGATGGGCTTCAATCAAAGTGACTGCATCCATACCAGGAGTAGCACACACATCTGATCTTTCTCTGTCCCAACTCATCTTGTAAACAGAAGTATATAGAGAAGCAGAAAGAACAAGACAAGTCCCTTGTAAATGCCTTCCTATTTCAGCAGCTAAGTGAAACCCCCAGTTTTAGGTTTAAAGTGGAGGTTCATCATATGATAATATAAATATTCTGCTGGTTCAGCTATCTTTTCACATTGGACTCATGGATGGACTCATAATCATAGTATGAGATAAAGAGAACCAGTGGTGCTTCTCAAGATTCAGGGCCATCAGAGAGACTCAATCCTGAAGTCACCGTGCCCACAGCACCCCACAACCAATTGAGGGGAGGACAAATATATGTCTTATGTTGTCTTGTTAAATGAGAGAAGCTCTGTCTTAAACAGCAGCCTGTCCACATGGCTGCTCACAGCACTTGTTCTGCACGGGATCACYTTGCCTCAGACATGATATCCTACAAATCTGCAGCTCCAGCAGGTGTTYTGCAGTCAGTCTCCAATTTTCTGTAGATCAGTTTCTCAGGAGTCCACAAACCAGCACAAAGTTCATATGCCAGAGCACAAGTTCAAAAACATAAAGATTATGACAGATGCACTTCAGCACTGAGACCACGTAGCCAATTAGGTCGGGAAAAATTATCCTTCTCTTATTAGGTGTACTRCAAGCCAAGTGTACAAATGTCTGTCAGATCATTCCAAGCTGATGTCTATTACAGCATGTTTCCAAGATAACCAATTAACACGGCTCAGTTTTAGCAAGTATCTTTGAGTTATATTTTAATTTCATTTTGTGAGTAAAAAGATTGCATTTTAACAGGGATCTGTAACATATCCATGGCAGTAAGCAGTGAAGAGTTAAACCAGACTATTAGTTTCATGCTGAAATCAACCTATGCTGAAAGTAACCAACCATCTTTGCTCTCTTTTGGATGATCTTGCTTCTTCCCTTGCTTTGGAACAGTTAATACTTAACTTGTACAAATCTCTGCTTGTTTGGACATTTAGATTTGAGGAACAGACCAAGACAGATGGTTTCTTTTTCTGTAAGCTATTGATTAATGGATTGTACTAAATGGTGTGACATGCCCTTTAAATGGAATTTACAAGTAATATATTGTATGGCAACTGCATTATTAATGATTTTGATACCTGGTATTTGTGTCTTCCTACTCTGAATTCGTCTTATTTATTCTGGTGAAGGTAGAGGGCAAAAGCTGGTTTCTTCCTGCTTGCTGGCTTTTGTTCTCATAGTCATATATATTCCTAAGTTTATTCTCCTTATTCACATTACATCTAGCCTGACAATTTTCCTAACTTTATGCAAACCCAAGAAGGAAAAAAAATCTTCTCTTGCAAGAAAATTGCCAAAGTCTCTAGATAAATATATCTATGTAAGAATTCAAAATGACTGGAGAGTTCACTCGTCATTATTAAAAGATGTTTACAGTCCTACATAAAAAACAAACAGAGAGAATCAATCTTGATTTTTGCTAGGGGATTTTTATTAGTTAAAACTTTCTCTGCTTATTTTTCCTGCCTTTGAGAGGYAGCCTGCAGTGCAGATATGCTATTTTGTTTACCAAGAAGTAGATTTAGGTATGGAAGACTGAAATAAAAGGCACAGTGAAATTAAAAAGCAATTAAACAAGAAGGAAAACTTAAACAGTATTGTTCAGTTTTTATTATTCAGTCTTTTTAGGAGAGAATTTTGAACTCAGGGAAACAGAGGGATAATTCACAGAAAATAAAGACATTTCAGAAAAAAATGTAGTCAGTCTTCACAGGCAAAGGCATCAGGGAGATGTGTACTTCAGACCCTTTCCTGAGCTGTTGAAAGAGAAAATACGGTATCAACCTGATGAATCAATCAACAAWGAATCATAAGAATCTGGCTGACATGCTGAGGAAACTTCTTAGTAAAGTAACTTGCAATAGTAGAAGTGGCACAACCTATTCATKAAGGTATTTCGCCGTTATCATTAAAACCAAGGACCTGGCTCACAACAGGTAATCATACCAAGCAGCTTTACAGAATACTGAATATCAGACACTGAAATCAGTTTTTGCTTAAACAGGTTGGAATGATCCAAGGAATGACAGATTAGAGCTATCACCTGGCATGTGTATCTAAATAAATATGATATGACAAGGACTGGAGGTAATTGAAAGTCAGAAGTGCCACTTGGGAAAATTTGAATTKGTAAAAATAATTTACCCATTTTGGAATGAACATTCTAGCTTCCAAAATGAGAGAATGGGAAATAAAATCTATAAGCAATTGCCTGAAAAAGTCAAAACATTCAGTATTGCAATTTTCCAGGAAGTCCCAGATTTTCACAGGGGCACAGTTTAAGTTCACCTCCATCTCCAGCGCTGCCGGACATAGAGAAAAGACTGGGAATGATGTGGACACAAACTCTGGGAGGAGCATCCAGGGATAGACACCAAGCTCAGAAGTCAGGGATCTTTCATGTTCACCTCTGCAGCAGGAATCTGGCAAGCCTGATCCCTTGAGCCAGTCTGAAGTGGTAAATTTGTCTCAGAATGGAAGATGCTTGAAGCTCAGCGTCTGGATGAGAAATCCAGACAAGTTAAACCTTTTTTTTTTTAAATAAAATTCCACCCCCACCATGCAAAAGAAAATTAAAATTAGCTTTTTTTTTAGATTAAAATTGTCAGTGTTATGGAACAACAGATTGGTCCAACAGAGAAAGGAAGAGAAGTAATTACCATTGGTGACAGGCAGGTGTAGAAGTGTGGGTGTGCTCTCTGCTGAGCATGTCAGYATACAAACTTAAACTCTATTTAATAATTGTACTGTTCTACCCTGTGCCATGGTGTGACATACAAAATCTCAGTATTTCAAAAGACCACTATGAGAAGAACAAATATTGAACAGGGCTGCAAAAGCTTTGAACGATGAAGTAAAAATAGATACAATTCAATATTCATCAAAGTAATTTCAGGGACAATTGCTGCATTCCAGGAACAAATATTACTTACAAGCATTTAATTCATCTAGGGAGAATTTTTCAAACCATTACTGTCGCAGAAAMACTCACCTGAACTACATCTTTTAAAAATTAAACCAGAGAAGGGAGGGAGCTTTTTCTCCACCAGTTCTTCAGTCTCCAAGCAGTGTTTGAACAGTCCACTGAAGACACTGGAAACATTTTTGTGAACTCTGCAACTCTTCGCATCGTGTGCAGCACTTTAAGTAAACAAGGACAGAGAAGAAGATGAGTTTTTAAGCCTAATCATCTTCTCAGGTGCTTTCATGCAGAAGTTGAATTTTCTTGAATCCATTTATTGAGTGAAATGTATTGAATTCCTTAAACTAGAGATTATTTTGGCCTTTGTTTTTGCATCATTAAGCAAGTTTGTTTTCCTGTTTAACATCAGGGTTTACACCATCTTCAATAGCACGGTACATGTCTTCCATGTTCCAGTTCAATGTCAAACCTCCTAGGATGCCAACTGTGCTTAGGTGCACAAAACTTCATCTCTCACACATGTATATAGCTTCACAGTAAAATGAAGTGTTACTCACAAAGCAACAATGTACATTGGAGAAAAGATTCCCACTACGAAAAAAAGTTACCGGTTTTGTAGGCTCCATAAGAGGAAGTGGGTAAAATAAGAACTCATCTGATAGGTAAGGTCAGCCTACATAGAAATATACCAAACTAATTCAAGTTTTAAAAACTGGTTATAATCTGTTTTCCAAGTTATATTAATTGATTGCTTTTTACAATCTGTTTATTTAGACCCCAATAAAAAAAAAGTGTCTTATATAAAGACAGTAAGTATAAGAAGTTTTCCCAAGAAAATAAACATGGTATTATGGAATTTTCACATCATTAATGAAAATACAACACAAATCACAGTTTCTAATTTAACAATGAAAAGAAATGGGAAAAAAAAGCCTTGAAAAATTATCTAGATATCTGGACAAATTGCTAAGCAGGGATTCTGTAACATTTTATCCACTTATCCGTAGGTTTTTTTACAGTAAGCCATTATTTCAAATGGATTTCATCGACTTTTAAGTTAAAGATAAGTGGTAAAGTTGAAAACCCTTTATTCCTTTTTCAACTGAAGTAATGATACCAATTGAGGAACATGATAATTTTTTTTTTCCAGAAGTATGCTATTTCCTTATAACTCACAAGATTTTTATAACAGAAATTAAACTGGCAAAGAAAAACATGGCAAAGAAATAAAGTAAATTTACAGATGGAATCACTTTCAGAAAATGTGTAAACAATCAGGTGTATTTAATTACTTTTTCAAAGATAACAGAGCAAAGAAATGTATTTCTTTCATTAACCTACCCAGTCCTATGTTTCAGGTTACTGCTTAGGAGATGCTAATACATTTGTTTGTTGAGTCTAGAGATAGCAAATGTCCATGAAGAAAAAAGAAACAGTCTCCTCTATCAAAAGTTYTCATTTGCCTCTTAAAACAAAGTGAAGAGTCAAATTACTGTCTTCAAGAAAGTAACAAATTATTTTTAATTCTCCTGATTTATCACCATTGCAAGTTGAACTTACATGCAAACAAAACAAAATTAACTATAGGTTTTCCTATAATAACTTGTTTCCATTCACCTGTAACTCACCTCTTTGACCCAAATTATTTCTTTCTGAACTGATTTTTTACACACTCTSTAAAGATTTCTTTTTCAAGGGACAATACTTGTAAAGAAGTGCAGATTTTCTGAAGCTCACCTTACATAAAGACAAAAATATAAATTCTGCAAAAATATATACACAAACTCACATATATACAGTGAAAATACAAAAATCAGAAGTTTATGGATACTTCACTGAAGAAATAATGGTGTTTWAAATTCAAAGTCCTATCTTTGGACTTTCTGTGGGCAAACTCAATGTCCACAAAGCAGAAACCCCACCATCACCACATCAATAATGAATGTGGCACATGGTAACCACAGTTCTCATTGCCACAATGATTTGGTGGTGAAACACTTGCAGCATRTCACATGTTCCCAGCACTATTCCCACGAACCAGGTGGCTGTTGTTTTGTCATAGTGAGCCATGGCCACAGCCAGCATCCTGGTGACAAGGTCTTGTCTGTGAGGTGCCATGGCAACTGAATTACCTTTCCCATTCTTCATCCTACCTTGCCAAAAAGCATTAGCAGAAAAAGATTTGCTGTTGTACTTTTTCCTTGATARCAATGTTGATTTTAAAATGATTTAAGTTTGAAGAGAAAGAAGTCAGCACCCTATATTATGATAATACTACATTTCTTTCAGCAYCTCTAGAAAGAAAAATTACCTCTTTGTAATTATTACATTTTTCTGTACTTTTGGACAAAAAAATCAAACAAAACACACAAAAAAAAATAAGACAGAGTCAGTAATCTTTTTTCATGGGACATATTAAACAGTTAATATAAATATATATATGTGTGTCAAGATAATAAAAATAATATATATTTCATCCCCTTTGTGAATGGGAGAAAACTATGAGTAAGGATAATAGAATAATGAGACAACAGACAAAAATATTAAAATTTAAAAAATAATGCAAACCTGGGAATTCAAAAGACACTGTCACTGGGTTGTACCAAGTTCTATATTTAAGAAATGCCTGATTGCATTTAAAACTCAAAGTGAGTCCCATCTGCTTTAAGACTGAGACCAAAGATGTTTGGCCTTTCCTCCACTCCACCACAATGAGCCCCCCTGCATGCTCTGCAGGCTCTGGCTTGGACAGACAGACAGGCAGCAGGTTCCTGCAGCCTCATCACTGCACACCCTACCAGCACTGATGTGCTGCAACGCCAACTGACTGTGGGAATCCTGCTCTGACCAACCAGCCCAGAGCATTGTCCAGCCTTGGGAAAACACCTGCTATTCCCAGGGGCGCCTGAGACCTTTTGGTCGGGTGAAAATGGCCCCAAARTGCTTAGAAAGACAGGCTGTCCCCCTCCTTTGACTTTGAAAAGAAGGAGCTCTCTCCCTTTCCWCAGGAAGCAGAAGGTCAGGAAATATCTACAGTTAAATGGAAATAGTGCTAACACCAGGAGCA
The DNA here is from genome assembly GCA_014549065.1 of Cardinalis cardinalis. Lineage (NCBI taxonomy): Eukaryota > Metazoa > Chordata > Aves > Passeriformes > Cardinalidae > Cardinalis > Cardinalis cardinalis. The sequence continues at coordinate 2,035,558 of JACDOX010000114.1, forward strand.
GCTCATAATTAGGGATTATTATCCAGCAATATGGAATGACTGATACAGAGTTGAAGCTAATGACTTTAGAGATGATTAGATCATTTTGTCACCAGAAGTTTATTCTGTCTATAGACACAAAAATCTGTTTTCTTTAACCACTTCTTTAACCACTGCAAAGCTCTGCATGATGCCTGATGGGTAGGAAAGAGAGTATAAACTGTGACTCTGTAATGCACTGTGATATAAGCTGAGCACATGGGAAATAAATGTTGAAACCAAAGAGAAAACTTGGCATTTGTTTAGGTAAGCAAGCTGCAGCACAACTGAGGATGGGTTTGACTGTCTTTCAGGAATTTCTGCATCAGACTTGAGCGCCACATCTGAAACCTGTGAGGTTTGAATTGAATTTACTGCTTTCAATAGTTACAAAAACTCTTTTTTCCATTCCAATTTTTTCATTTGAAGCAAAGTTCAGAAAATGTTTGGAGACAAAAATGTGCAAGCAAAACAACAAAAACATTTTTAGGTGAAAATGTCAGAATATACTTAAATAAGGTGGTAAATACGAACACATCTGTAAGAAATACAGCCTTTTGACCTGATTCAATACAGAACAGGAAAATCTACTTGTACTTTTAAAGGCAACAAGCCTTAATCACCTACTTAATCTAATTATGTTCTCGCATGCCTCCCTCAATGCAGGGGGAAAAATCCTACCTCTCTAAGTGCATTGCTGAACCAAATATTCAATAATGACCTTTGAATCGTTGCAAATGAGTCCTGAGTGAATGTTGAGTCAGCAGAGCTGCTGGGGCTCCTGGGCCTTCTTCTTCATAATCAAGGCAAATATAAGTAAAAATGAGCTCTTCTCCCTTTGCCCTCAGAGGTGGGAGGTATCTCACCAGTGTCACCTATGAACTCTTCATTGCTGTGCAATGTGCAACACACCCCCAGTTGCTTTATACCCTCAGCTCAGGAAGGTACATGAGCTGGACACCATCACTCCAGGAATGGAGAAATAACCAGAGGAGATGATGCACTGGAGGGCAGCCCCCTGAGGGAGAAGGGAAGGAGCAGGGAGGTATCAGGAGGCCATGCCTGATGCCATCGGTCATTACTGCAGCTGCCTCATGGAAGACACTGTAATAGAATCCTACTAATTTCTTTGTAAAGTATCTCATTAGTCCCTCCCTTCCTGAACTGCCTCTCTATTAAAATGTGATAAATTAATTCTGCCATTCCCARTTCCAGCCTGTCCCCTTACTGAAATGTAGATGAGTCATGCTGGCCAGGACTCAAGATAGAAATAATTATACAGGGACCAGGGAAAGTATTTCAGTTGCTGACTGCTGAGCTGCCCTATCAGTAGTGGAGTTGGGATCTCCCATCCCTCCCTTTGCTCTAGGAAACTCCAGACAGAGAATAAGAAGGTATGGAAAATGAATGTTCCCTTGTGAAAATATTCCATACCCAGGCTCTGCATAGCATGCTATTGCAACAGACATCTGACTAGTGAACTTGAGGGGTTTGATACTGGGACCAGATTTCAGTGCTGTGCAGTATTCAGCTCCCAGCTGTGGTCACACAGTAACTCCTGGATGCAGGACAGTGTCTGTGAGTGCTATGCACAGATGYACACGCTGGTATGAGTGCTCTCTTTGCCTCTCATGGGGGCGCCTGCCTGTGCCAGCTGTGCAGAAAGGACAGGGCTGCAGCCAAGGCTCTGACCTTCCCCTCTGATTTTCCTCTCAGTCCCTCCTGACTGCTTCTGAGAGGAAAACCTTCCGCCTCTGTGTGGGTATTTCTGACTTCCACCACACACACTCACACACAAGCACACTGCTGACTTCCACTGGGCATTTAATTTCTGGCAGGCAGTTTGTGGGTCATAGTGAATCTGAGGATTTGACTGATTTTTCTTATAGCACATTGCTCTCTTAAACACTGACAGGATCTCAGAGCCCCTGCTACTTTTCACAGCCAGCTAAGTGATGCACTGATGTCTCACCAGCTACATTTAAATTCAGTTTTGTGCAAGACAGAAGCATCTCTTAGATGTGCTGGATTTTAGTTGCATAAGGAAAGAAAAGCAAAAAGTTATGAGTAATCTGAGAAAAAAAAACCAACACCTTATTTTATCCACCCTAACRTTCATTAGCAAAAATAAAACAACCTTCTTCACTACTATAATCACTGTCCTCCCTTAATTTTTTTTATTTTTCAAAACAATAAATAACAGACATTAGAGCTAAAAGAGAAATTATTTTATTTTTATTGTTTAAATTTATATGTTATGCTTCACACCCTGAGGAAAGGCCTAATATTTCCCACTGTTCTACCATGTAATAGTTGAGAGAAAATTAAACAACAAATGTTGTATATGCTTGAATAATGTCCATTCCCCATATCTCCCACGCTAGAAATRTTTCCCCTAAACACAAGCAGAGTCATTCCATACATGTATGCTGCCTGTAACAGGCAGGGCCACTTGCAAGTATTTTACAGGATACCCAGACAGAGTCCCCCAGAGTGGAGGCTGCCCAGGAAACCTGGGCTTGTAGGAACTCTCTGATAGAAATAACAATCAAATGTATAACCAAGTAACTGAAAGAATTTTGTAAGAGATTAAAAACCCAAATCGACAACAGTACAGATGTGCCTCCTCTTTTCTTTTGTGTCCTAAAATGTCTTTTTTTTCTTCTTTTTATTTCCTTTTTCTCTTTTTCAATATATTCTTTCATATACAAAGTGTTTTCAGTCTAACAGTGCATCAAACGAGAGGATCAGCATGGATCAGCACACAGCAGAGGAGATGTCTTTGTRAGAGAGCATGGTTCAGGTGGATGATTCACCATGTAACAGAAAGAAACAGGAAGAAGAAATTGTGAAGGCAAATGTCTCTGACCCTCTCAAAGATGTCTCTCCACCTCTCTGTCCATCTTAATCCCTGCATTTACCATCCAGGCAACTGGTTTGGTGAGCAAAGATTAATYTTGCAGCCTGCAGAGAATAACTGTACAGCTTGCCCAGGAATCTGTAGGGGTCAAGCTCTTCCAAATATCCAAGAYAGCTTTCCCACATCACACCCAAACTGGCTGTTTGCTAGGTGGCTGAACCACGGTCACATCACAGGGACCTCAATGTTGCCATCTGTACAAGCAAAGACATGGTTAGTGAACCCTAGGGAATGCAAGACACTGAATAAATGTCTTCATGTCTGAGCAAGTATGAAATACACAGTTGTGTAAATAATATGCAAAACTGAGAACAGAAAGGACATCATCCATTCAGAGAAAAAAGGGAAAAGAGATATCAGATGAGAGGAGACTGCAACCACTAAGACAATTCATCTGATTTAGAGCCCTAAAGCTTGCCCTTAAAATGAGCACAATAGAGAAAAATTGTTGCATGGTTTACAAGTTATTAACCTCTGGTATTCATATTCAAAGCAGAAGCCRTATCTGACAGTGGTCTGCTGGTTTCAAGTAAAGATTTGAACAATTTCTACACTCTTCCTATATAATATTCTAATCACTGGCTTTATCTCCTTCTCCAAATCTGTTCTAGATGGTGTGAAATAGCCACTGGAATGTAGAAAGGAAATCTCATTGTTTCACTTTGCTAATTCCCCAGCTGCTGAGCTATCCATACTTTTTCTCTGGGTTTTCTTCCATATTGACTTTATAGAAAATTAGACAATAATGCTTTTCTATGAATAGCTGTAGCATTCATTCATCTTTTTGTGCATTTGCATGCTCTACACCAGGTGTCATGTGCTCACACTTACCAGTAGAGAGTGAGGAAAGTGGGAGGTGATTTATTATTGCAAGGTATTCTCTAATTTTCACATAAGCTGAATTTTGAAAGTTGCTGTGGATTGGGGTGTTAAAAGGGTGCTGGCTTCTAAGTGCATGTGGGAAGTTTGCAACAAAGACCTGCATTTTGATCTCTCCTTGAAATCTCTTCTCCTTTTTAAATAAAAGCAGAACCATGCTATGAATACAGTAGGTGCTTTGTGAATTTTCAGTACACTGCTGCTTCTGTAAAACTTCTACAGATTAAACTCCCAGACCTGTAATTTTAGTTTCTCTCCACATATTAACATTCCTAGATATATGATGTGGTCCGCTACTCATGTTTTCATTTAACAATTTCACTCTATATCCTTACTAAAATGTTTTGCCTAAATAACATGTATACAGTAAACTGCAAACTACAGACAGTTTCATTTGTCTGTCTCAGAAGGGTGAAGAGCCAAGAAGATTATGACAGAATATAACTCAGTACATTCAGAGAGGCTGAATATTTTGAATTGGATTGCTGAGACATAGGTGCCAATCCCTTTATTCAGAAGAGAACCTCTGCATTACATTTGGGTGGGCTCTACRTTTTGCTTTTAGCATCAGCTGCACAGAAAATATAATTGAAGAGATGTGAAACGAAATATTTTTGAATGAAGCTTTTGTAATAAATTAGGCCTAAGAATTTGAACATTGTTTTCTCCAGATACCACATGGTCAAGAATGTACATTCCCTGCATCCTTTCAGCACTCCCTCCCTCCTGTGCAAGAGACCTGTGATGCTGAGGTAGCAGAAAGGGGCTGTATGAAACATCCATGAGCAGAAAATTCTCCAGTTCATAGGAAATGCCCTTTCAATCCCAGCAATCACAAGCTGATTYTTGCCTTGTGCCTCTTCCCTGGTACAAAGAAAGGTGATATCTCAGGGCCAGTGGCTGTGACAGAGAGGAGTCACACTATGAATTTTTGATGGCACAGAAGTTATTAAAGGGTGCCAACCAAGCAYTGGAATTAGAGTAGCACAGGTGAGCAACATTTGAATTTGGGCTGGCCCTCCTCATAAAGGAAACATGAATGAATTTATGAAAATTGCACTAAAATTACAGAGGGTGAGTGGTGTCAGCATTCCTTGATGTGTTAAAGGAAATCTTTCTCTTTCCATTTTTTGCCCACAACTTGCATCAGTATTTATAAGTAATTCCATTTTTATTCTAAAATATTGTGACCAATATTACAAAATATTGTAAAATTGTAATTATCTAAAATATTGTGACCAATGATTACATCATTTCTATTCTCCCTCCATCTCTCCCTACATTTTCATGGACTAAGCTACCCTCAAGTACAGATGAGAACAGAGAACAGGCAGAGAACAACAGAGCAGTTGTTTAATAAAAAAAAACAAACTGCTATGTTGGATTCTGTAAATGTGTGTATAGCCAAGAATTACTAGAAATGAAGCATCGATCCTCAGAAAAAAAGAAAACCTTACATATGTATGTGCTGGTATATTTATATGTGTGTATATTCATATATATGCATGCACATATATATGTGTGCATGTGTGTGTGTGTGTGTGTGTGTGTCCTTTTATACTGCAAACAAACAACTATAATTTGCACTAATCAAAGACATTTCAGGTAGAGGTCCAACCTGTGGCCAGCCCCATGCCAGGACAGGCTTCAGATATTGCCATCTTGAGAAATTACCACTGCCACAATAGTAACATATTTTTCCAATTAGTTTCAGGGAGGAAATGAGACATTTTTCTTTGTTAATGCCTCTCTCTCTTCCTCTGCTTGCCCATCCATTTTATGCTTCCTGATGGTGCTCAGGAGGCTGTCAGGTTCCCTCCAGCACACTTCCTGCTTCCAYCCAGCAGGAATAAACTGTTAGCGCTTTGTTTGAAATGATTCCCGAGAAGTCTGATTCCTCTCACCAAAATGTGAATGATTGTAGCATTTGACTCTTGGCTTCCTCCTCAGGGATCCTTCTGAGTTAAACAGTTATTGAATTTATCCTAACAGAGATTGCCAAAGAAAACTTTATTTGAAGGACAGCGGGGGGAACAAACTGTTTGCTGAACTGAAAAAAGTTTGAAATACTATAAAGGGAGAGAAAAATCCCATAATGGAAGGTGGAAATCTAGGACAGACAAATCAGGCCATAAAATGTAAGATCAACACAGCAGTGGGAAGCAGGAAAGCATATCCTGGGCCAAACATACCARTGGAGACTATTACACACACTGACCTCAGATGTCATGTACAATGTGCATCTGCAAACTACCTCACACTCCAAAGTCCCACATTACACCAAGCTCAGCAAGTCCATGCTGGAAATGACRAGGCCTGTGTCAACAGCAGTTAAGTGCTCAGTATACGAATCTAAGACGCAGACATCTTCAAACCTATGTATCCAGTCTCTCATTTCTAAACTAAGGCCACTGCTTTTCCTACTTTAAACACCAAGAATGTGGCTCTAAGTAAGGAAAAAGTGATCATCCTTCTCAACACATCTGCTTAGCGTATGCCTTTTAATTGCACAACATCCAGTCCAGTGAAGAGGCAGAAAAGCATGGCAGAAACAGCACAGCTCTAAGAAAGGGAGCTTAACTCTCTCCATGAAGTACTAACAAGGCTCCTTGAATAACAGTAACTGTTATTCAAGTGAAATGCCAATGAGCTCCATCCAAGGCAGGTGGCTTCAAACTTCCCAGTCACTTTCAAGCGCAAAGCTCAGATGGGATTTTCAACCCTTCTGGTTTCCATCTGAAGAAGATGAGCATAAGTACTTGGAAKAAAGTTGCTTTCCAGGTGTTCTAGCAACAGACATCTGTAAAAGGCATCAGAGCAGAAAAAGACTGCTTTCTGTTGTATTTTTAGCTTAGCTGTGAAAGTGTGTAGGTGGTCCCCTACATGGAGGAGTAGCATCACACTTCGGCTTGCACATAAACTCTGTCACCCACCAATAGTAATGACATGGTAGCAAGAGCCTAATAGAGGATTCCTTACAACTGAAATATCCTGTTCTGATTTCTTCTATTCTATTCTTTTCTATTCCTTTTTTTTCCCCCAAGTGAGCTGGTCAAAAATGGGAGATAGCATAGAGTCCTCTTGCTACAAGGCACTGGGAAGTACAAGACTTTCAGTTTTATCTCAGCAGCCCACCTTTCCAGGTGTTTCCCCACAGCCACAAAATGTGCATATATGCAACACCAGGCTATAAGATTTTTCTTTGCTTATTCAGGAATACTGTGATTCTGATGAGTGTCACCATGTTAGCCACAAAAGGCACTGACTGAGCTATTTCAGATTCGCTTCACCACAGAATCTGAACAGCTCACAAACTGATTGAAGTACATATCCTCACCTTTTTCTGTTGATGTAAAGAAATGTCACCCTGGAACTTAGCCTAATGAGAGGAAAACAATGCACCATCAGACATAGGCCCTGTCACCTGCCCCATTGTACATACTAGAGCCCATCCGCAAGCACTCACACGAACCCTGACAGCAACAACAACTGTCTCCATTGGCAGCCAGATGTTTTTTGTGGTGAGAACCAAGGCTGTGTTCTGGTCACAGGAGAACATGCTTCCCTCTCGTGGCTTTTCACAGTTCCAGACTGGGCCCCATAACTTCAAGATAATATCAACTCCTCCACACTCACATGTCATTTCCCTCAGTCACAAGGAGCTATTGATGGCACAGCAAAAGTCTCTGCAGACAAAGACTCCCATTTTCCCCTGAATTTTCTGCCCTAGATGACACATCTCATGAGAATTCACAGATTCTCGGAGAGGCAGCAGAGAAAGCATGGTGGCGAGGAGACCCACCCTTGCTGACAGAATTACTGTGCAGTTTAAACCCACCATAAGACACAGGGAAGGCAATGGAGGATCAGTAGATGCRTGCTAGAGCTACAAGCCTGGGGGTACCTTGTGTCATCACTAAAGTTTAACTAAATAGTAAGATTGCCAATTGTCATCAAAGTGAAAACACTGGCAAATATTGCTAAGTGCTGATGAACTTTCTTCTGTGGTCTCTAGGTAATTTATATAGTCAAGTCCTACCTCATTTTTCTGCATTCCCTTCTTCTGTTCACATCGTGAAGACCTTGGAAAACCTACTCTATTGACAATAGCTAGGTTTTTTACTAGCGYAGTGAATCTCAAAGAGAAAGGGAAGCATTAATACTTATACTGAGACTGGAAATATGAAGTTTTACAATCAACCCCATAGAACATGAAATCTCTTAGTGCTTTTTGGAGTAATTTTTATCTTTCTACTGAATTGTAACCAAGGTGCAGATAACTAAAGAGCGGGACATTATAAGCAAATGAGTTCACAGTTATGCCACAAAATATGTGYGGCATATTTTGTCATTGTTTTAAAGGTTTACTCTAGGCTCTCAAGGGATCTCTACAAAGAGTTCTATTTGTGTGTAGGAAGCACTTGTGAAAGTGGTCAGAAAATGGAGATCTTACTAAGGGAAGGAAGARAGATAGGGAAATGCTAGAACAGATTTTTATGGATTACAAAATCAAGATCAGGATCATACATGCTTTCAGAATTATTTCATTCTATATGAAAGAAAATACCACTGATAATGAGGTGCTTTCCACAAAATAGTCTTCCACATTACCCTATAAAATTTGTATATCCCCCCATGTTCATCTGGGGGGATGAATGAGGGTGCCAAGGCGTGCAGAGGAAAGGAGATGGGTCTAGGCYGTGTGTTGTATTGCACTAAATAGTTTATTTAGTTGTTGTTTTGCAGTGGGTGATGGGAAAATTGTACGGAGTATGCTATGTCAGGTAAAGTGTTATCTCCCCTCTCCCATTACATGGTATCTCCCCCATACCACATCCCCTGGYRGTCTGTCCCATGGGTGGCCCCTCCCCTTGCCCCTCCCCAGTGGTATCCCATTGGCCRCRGACCTCTTTCCCCGCCCCCATCCTCTGGTATAAAATCCCACTGCAGGAGTGGTTTGGTCTCTTTTTTCTATCTGGTGGTTGCTGTTGTGTGAGGTGTCATGTCCCAAGCCAATAAACAGGATACTCGCTCCCACGTGGGGAAGAGCRCTTCTCATCTTTTATTTTGTCTATGCAAGTCCATGTGGGCTAAGGGTTCGAGCTAGCCAGACTGGACCCATACAAAGCCCAGAGAGCCAYGGATTAGTGCAGCYGTGTTCAYGGTGAGTTTAGAGAAACCATTTGTTAAGGATTACCCTCTCAGATCCCAAATATCCATAAATATGAAGAAGGAAACCTGAACTGGTGACCTCTTGAGCAATAGAGTGAAAACAGAAGGAAAGAGAGGCCATAACTGCTGTCCCCCTAAACCACAGCATTCTCATGCTGATCAGTCGCAAATGAGGAGTGCTTTTTCAGCMATGGACATTCAAAAACAGTCCCTATTCTATCCCAGAGCAATCATAACTATACACAAATTTATAAAAGCAGTCATGCTACATCAGATGAAAGGTCGCTCTGTGCTAATACCTAGGGAGTAGAATGCAGCAAGTGTGATTTCCTCAATGCCTCTTGCAAGCTTTTTGTAATGTGAGACTGAGAGACCTCTGAAGCCAAAGAGCATTTTTGTGAATACGATGATTCTCAATGGACTCCTCTTGCAAGAACTTTTCCCATCTTATCTCAAACATACACAAACTTTCAGCCTGTGGCAAGGAGCTTTGCTCTCCAAGGATTTAAGACCCAACTCTGATCTGACACAGTTTTGTCATCTTGGCATGGAGTTCTCAGGAAATCAYCTCTGGAAAATACTATGAGAAAGTCTTCAGAAAAACAGACCTTAAAGATAAGAAAGGGAAAATTACAAATTACCCCTGGGCCAGGGACAGCAGGTAGCTCAGAGATTCAAGGGAAAAAAACACCAAAGTGGAAAGGCATAGAATCCTAAGGGAAAAACCTGGAAAATGGAACCTCCTCATCATAGAAGATTAGCTTGAGGGAGCAGCAGAAATCAATCCTTCCCCTGCTGACCCATGCCTGCTTTGTCAAGAAAGACTCTTGGGGTACTTTATCAGTGGTGAGCCTGTCAGCATTTTGCCTTTTAGGTCTCTAAATTCTCTCCCTCTCTCAGRTGTGTTATCTAATAAATATTTACTTTATACTTTTCAGTCTGCTTGCAGAGTCTTTTTGCAGACAGCTAAGGTTCCAAAATGAAATATCTCAGTGCAGGAGGTTTGCACTGTTCAAAGTATAAGAAAGGCATTAAGAGGCACATGCAGCACATTAGCAGATGAATGAGCATGACCCAGGATCTAGCACTTGAGACTTCTAAATGAATAAAGCCAGTATGTCTTCCTAATCCACAATTTTTACCCAGTATTTATTTTTGTTTGTTTTTRCAGATACTGCACAAATAAGAACCATATTCTTGGGCCACTACCAAGCCTGACAAGAGAGATGAACAATACACAGATTTTAAGGTCAAACTGTTTGTGAGAATCCAATACCATTATGGAAGCAGTACAGTACTGTGAGAATGAACACTACTTTCTCAAGGAAATAAAAYAGATGCAAGACACAGAAAAACTTTCACTCTAACGTACCCACATCATCAGATGGAAATATGYCAGTCATTTGGGATAAAATAGCACTGTCAGAGAATCAGTGTTTCCTACTCTAACAATGGATACTTTGCCTTTTATGCAGCAGCAGGAAATTATCATCTGTCTTGAACACATTATTGCCTCAGTCCATTGTCATTATCCCTTGACTCACAAAACCATTAGAGTTTGCTTTCATGGTGAAAGTCCTAGTTAAGACTCTTTGGGAGACAGATGCATATGGGGCATGATGGCAGAGAGAGGGGAAGGCACTGTTTCAATAAGTCAGCAGAAGMATTATTCAGTTATGTATGCCTCACRAATGTGGTAAATCTTGCCATAAAAGKCTCTTCCAGTTAATAATTAATTTTCTAAACACAAACATGTTCTCATCTCACAAGAGAAAATACACCACTCACTGAAGAGTTCATGCTTACTCAGAAATTTCCCCTTTATCCCTCTTGCACATCGTGTCTACCCAAATTCTTTCTTAGAAGTAAACTTTAAACAAATATCCATGTGCTGCAGATGTCCCCATGTTCAGGAAGGATCTCAACCAGCTGTTRGGCATGGAGGTCATGTGCCATGTAGGATAGGCATAAAAACATTTGCCAATTCATTATCGTATCTGCCAKCTTTCTTTCAGGTAATGTCTAAAGATTATTCTTGAAGACACCCCTGGATAATCACTGTGTACAGTCAAGAGAGAAAACCCACAGAAACATTGAATGCTACCCTCTACACAAGCTTGAAAATGTTTTTAATGTCAGTGAGTATTATTAGKAATTCCTGCAATAAAAGAAAGAAAATCAACATTGTATTCAACAAGCTTTTGCCTTGTACAAAAGTACAGGACTGTAGATACTGTGCATGGAGATAGATGTGAGACAAGGCACCTGCCTGCAAGCTCATGGCATCCCACTGGGGGTTTCTGGTTTTGATGGAAAGTAATGATAGTTTGGCAGCTTTGGCCAAGTATTTAAGTGTTCTTGTAATTGCTTCACAACCCTCCAGTCAATCTGCTACAAATGTGTGTCTGGAACAGAAGAGTCCCAGAGCTAAAGCAGCAGGGTTGATGTTAAGTCAAAATTTACTTTCACAGCTTCTGGCTATAGTGACCCTCATTCTTGCAGCCAAGACTCAATACCCTACCAATAAAAATTATTAAAATTTATCTTCAAACTGCTAATACAAACTGAGGAGAAAATGCCAACACAGTAAACCCTAGGATCATTAAAGAACACAAGAACATCCTTGACACACTCCATATACTTCAGCTAGTGATCTTGTGGTGGTTTAAACCCAGCTGGGAAGTAAGCCCCAGGTAAGACATTCCCTCCCCATCCACCCCTCTCTGGTGAGAGGGACAAAGGCAGAGACTACAGATTGACATAAAAATTTTCTGAAAGCAAACAGCAATGGAGAATAAGCAACCCACAATAACAGCAACAATACTAATAACGAAAGCGTGAGAAAGAGAAGGTGCTTTACACACAAAAGTTGTTCATTACCTCAGCTTAGTTCTGCCTGGCCACTGAGACAAAAACAAGGTGGCAATGTTCCTGCAGCTCAGCAGTGGCACGAGCTATTCCCGAGACAAAGACAAGACAGCAGATGCTCTCCATAGCTAGTGCCATGTGGTCTCCTGAGACAAAGAGAAGACAGTGAGTGCTCTCCACAGCTGACATTCCCCAACCCCAGGCCTAAGACAATGAAAAAAATTATGGGTAAACTCTCAAAAGACCAGATCATCCATGTTGCATCTCTCACTTTCCAAACCACTGGTCTTGGCTGTGGTCAGCGCTACTCGGCTTGGCTTGGCTCCTTGCTGCTGGGCTTGAGCTGGGCTGGTTCACAGCCCAATGCCAGTGATCATCTTAGAAGCAGTCTTTCTTCAGACATCCGTTTGCCTGAATATTCCTGAATGGCAGGAATCAGTRTGAGTGAGCTGATCCACCACCGCAAATTTGTGACCCTGCTTCTGGTGCTGCACTTAACAGGCTCTTCATCCCAGCGCTTTCTAATACACTCATCACTGTGACATGGAGCACATTTTTTGCTCCCTCCATTGTTGTGCATGGGATACATTCCTTGTATGAAAGCCCTGATGACATTTATGGTTTCGCACTCAGTGCAATAAGCAGGTGTATTATTAAACACATCCCATTCAGTATGTAAGAAGAGAGAAAATCCAACTGCTTCCTCCAACAGCATTCAGCTTTCTGGGGATTCATTTATTTCTTCCAAACCTAAACTGAAGCACAAGCAGCTACTTGAGGCCTGTAATACAAATGGTTTGCACATAGTGACCCAGTCTCTTCCTTTTCAATTTTTGGACCAAGTGCACGTACCAGTGAATGCTGTTTCCCATCTCTTTTGGCATAGTGGGGCATCACAATTCATAACTTTCCCAATTCAAGTATAAACTGTCTTGTAGGCTGCTGGCAACAGAAATAAGATTCCTAGGGCTCTTTCCATAATTCTCACAATGTCAAAGGAATGTTAAGAGACTGAAATAGTATTGGACTATTCTTTCCCAGCTCTTCTGGAAGCCTATATATTCTCCTGATGAATTAACAATGGAACATGAGGATACTAAAGAAATCCATGAATCACAATTGTCAAAATGAAGCGGCTTTTAGGCAATAAAATAGAAGATCCCAAAAAGCAGCCAGACTAGTTAGGACAAAGGAAAATGTACTCTACATTTTTTCCCCAACCARCTGGGCTACACAAAGGGCTGTAGCAGGTTAGCAGAAACTAGGGACAGGGAAGGTGCGTTAGGGCTGCCAGCACATCATGGCTACCTTGGCCCCAGCAGGACAGCTCTCTACACTAGACTCCCTAGTACATCTGAAAGCCCTGTTTTAAATGGGACAAGCAGTGGGTCTGCTATAGCAGCTTCCTTCAGGGAAATKATTTCACAATCCCAGTAAATCTTGCCATTTAACACTGCTTTCTGACCAGCACAGTGACTTTTCACTGGCCTTGATGTTCATGCACACAAACAAGTTCACTTAGCCTTTTTCATTCTTCTCTTATACAAATCACTGCAAAAACAAGCAGAGGTTGTAAAATTCTTATAGGAAGGGGTTTGGAGTTGCCATTTTTGGTCTCTCTAATCCCACCACAAATGAGAAATTGYGTCTTTTTGACCACCCTCACTCCAACATCTTTGCCTTTAAAGTCCATCCAAGCTGTTACATTTTATTCTCATTTTCTGAGTGACGTCATTGTCAGATTTTTACTTCTTTATCCCATTATTACCTACACAGCTTGGCTTTAATACTAATTTTTTCTATTTTTCATTTCAAATTCTCTGGCCCTTTGAAAAGCATTTTTTTTTTATAGAGTTATTTCCTTGTAAGATCATAAACCTTAATCTCCCTTAGTGTATGGCATGTACATAATCCAATATGACACACATAGATAGATGGCATCCCAAATTAAGACCTCCCCAGTGACCTTCCATGTAGTTTTCCTCTTTGAATATATTGATTTTAAATATCTTCCCTGAGGAAAGCCTCTAATTATTTGTGCCTTCCTGGGGTGAACCTTTTTTATTAAACAACGACTAACATTATGAGTGAAGAAAATAAAGTCAGATTTTCAAAGAAAATTAATGCAACCAAATTGTTGTAGTTGCAATTTGTATTTATCTGGGTGTCACATGCCTGTCTCATTTCTTCTTTATTCCAGAAGGTCAAAAGTAAACAGCAGCAACAAAACCAGTTAATCTAGTTGTGTCCGGCACTAAAGCCTTTGCCTTTCATGATCCGCACCTTTCTTCTCTTGCTTATTAAAAATATAGAAGATAATATAATTTTTCTTGGTGAATATTGAACCAGAGTCACCCAAAAGAATCTGCTTTTTGCCCTAAACCAGGACAAATGTGTTCAATTACTTCCTACCTTTCAGTCTTCCTCTGCACCCAAGGAATGTGTTTTGTTGACTCTAGTCAGGTTAGACCCAGAGTGTCAGCTGAAGGGGCGGAATAGGATTGGCCACTACCTACTTGGAAAGGAATATCTGAGCTTTAAAGTTGTCAACAAACATAACAGCTTTTCCATAATTTTGCAACTCTTCCTCTTGTAAATTTCTCAGTTATTCTGTTCTGATTTTCTTACGTACTCCTTTCAGTAAAATTGGCAATGGCTTAAAAAAAAGATCTATTTGATGTTTTGTGCTGTTGAAGCAGAAGAACAGATGGTAGCAGAAACTAACAGGAGACCTCTGCAGACAGTTCTGAAAAAAAGGGCAAAAAATGTTGTTTAAACCACCAGTATTAACCGAAAAAGAAAGAAACAAAGAAAAAAGTTACTATAATCTGTCTTTAAAATAAACTTTTTTGCCATAGAAGCCTATGTTTGTATTGTATTACCAGTAATTTCATGGCAGGAAAAGCTAAATTATCTCAGATCTGACACAGGCTAAAAGCAAGATTTACCATGGCTCAGGTGTCTTTCAGGAGCTTGTTCAGCTGCACTAAATCATATATTTAAGATTCAACACAGATTAGTTAATCCAACAAAATGTTTCAGTGCATTGAACTGTGCTGGACTTCAGCAGAGCAGAAGGGGAGGAGCCATGTTGACCTCCATGACTGACTATTCACTGATGTCTTTAAAATTTTCTGCCTAATTTCTTGCTCTGTGGAATGCATCTCAGAAATCTCTGACTACAAGACAGATTACTATTAGTTAAGTGCAGCAGGAAAATATTATTAGTAAATCTGCTCTCTAAAAAAATTTTAAAATTTCATTTGCACTGCAAATAATCATATGATCATTATTTCTGTATACCAGACCACCATATTATCCTAATGTTGCTTTTTCTTATTCTTATTGCTGGTTACAAATATCATTTGAGATCTGAGAAACTTCCCATTACAATTTTCATCAAATCAGATAACTTCTTATAGAAATGCTTATTTCAAAGATTAAGCATTTTCTGACCAGCAGAAGAGCTGTGTGTTAGCATCATAATTTTCCAGCCATAAATTGTGGGCAACATATTTGACTTCATATTGTGGATAAATGTATGATTGCTGTGTGTAAGAGAAAGAGTGGAAAAGAAAGTTCAAAAGCTGACAGCCTAGGAGCAGCTTACTCTCTCTGTTATGAAGCCATAACAGAGAGCGGTACAAAGTACCTTGGCACACAGACTATTTCTCTACAAGAGAAACTACAAGGAAAAAAACTCAATAATTAATTCAATTTTATTATTATTTCTTTAATTTTCACAGGAGAAGTTATTTTTCAGAATAAATTTAACCACACACAATGACCCAGGCTATTCGCTTTCATTTCCAGTCAACTTTTAATCTGCATTCCTATTACCAATAAATACAACTAATTGCACCTGGCCAGAAGCAAAGAATTATTTTTCACCTTCTCAGATCACTGTCTTTGAACTTTACCAGCAGATACCCAAGGAAAGAAACACACAACAGATAATGTCTAAATTCCGAGGGAGGACTCATGAACATGTAACCTCCAGGCATCTAATGATTTCCAGGTGCACATCACCAAGTGTCTCATCCTTAATTAATTAGCCAGCTGGCCTAGTTTGTCAGGAGCACTAGAACAGCACAGGCACATCTTGAAGGTCTGCTGAATGGTTGAACTTCCAGTTCTGTCTGAGATTAGAGAAACAGGCAAAGTGCTGCTACAGAGAGTTTCATACAAGTAGAGGCAAGCTGAAAATCCAGTCACCAAACTCCAGTGTTTTCCATGAAAAGTATAGCAATAGTCTTGTTCAATGTCAAATGCATGAGTTATGTCTTATCTCAGTAATCAGATCAAGGAACATATAAATTGCAATAGGAATAGCTGAATAGTCCTCAGGGTAAAACACCACATTCCCTGGAAAACAACTCACTTTTCTTTAGAATGTGATAAATGAGAACATTTTAGAGTGTCTTCCTTACTCAGTTTGTTTTCTTTAGCTTTAAAATTACACATCTCTATTTTTTCTTCATGATACAAGCTGAAGCTAGAAGGAAATTATTACCACTTGTTAGAGATGTTAAATGCTAGAGATGAACCACTTGCAAAAAAAAGGAAAGTATTGCAAATCTCTCAAGAAAATGGTTTGATGATCCACTGGAGCATGAGAATCTGAATTAAGTATAGAGAATGGGAAGTGCAATGAAAACTTTTGGAGCAACCAGATCTATGCCCATTACTCAACAGAGGGCATGCTGTTAAGAATTATCACACACTGGACACAARTGATTTACTCCAATGAGAAGTTAGAGACAATGCTGGACCAGTCATTCAAATGAATTTTCTTAAGTGCAGTAGATGCAGCTCAGTAGAAGCTGAAATCCACTAATTCAAAGCAGTCATGTTTCATCATGTTTGCTACAACCAGAAAGCTCTGAATATGGGAACTGGAAACATCTCTAGATTATTTAGCCCTTTAGAGATTTATTATTTTTCATTACTGGTTAAGAAAA
The DNA here is from genome assembly GCA_014549065.1 of Cardinalis cardinalis. NCBI lineage: Eukaryota > Metazoa > Chordata > Aves > Passeriformes > Cardinalidae > Cardinalis > Cardinalis cardinalis. The sequence continues at coordinate 2,052,376 of JACDOX010000114.1, forward strand.
CATCCAGGGATTTTGAGATAAAACATGTGACAACTGTTTTTTGGTTTTACTAAAACAGGACCTTTGACTGAGGCCTGGCTGTTCTGGTGTTCCTAGGGTGTTTAGTTTCCAGTTAAGCAAATAAACCTTGTTTCTTCTGGTTTTATATTGAGCTGGACTAGGATGGATCCCAACAGACTCTCTTTTAACTAAATCACATTTTGCTAAAGGGTCAACCAGGAAGGAATATAGTCTTGCTTTTGAGGCATCAAGGAACAGAGAATCTACCACTGTTCTTGGTTAAGTTTTCTTACTGCTCAGATCTTCTGCTTATATGTTATTTGATAAGATGTTTTTTTCTCCCTGCTTTAGTTTATACTTTCTGACTCATTATGTTTTTCTCCACTAGATTAAAGAACTATTTACTACCAGGCATTTTCTTCTCTCTTACATGCTGCAATCAAGTCACTCCTTTAGGAAAACCTCTCAAGGCCCATGGTATAACATTTTTCTCTWGCACTTCAATCATGTTTTCAATGCTCTCCTTAAAATGTAGACACTTTGGCTAGACTCAATATTCTAGTACTGGCTCTCACTACACTGTGTACAGAGTAAATCCCTCTTTAATCCTACTTGTTACTCTTTCTTAAATTCCTGGGGATGGAGCACTTTTTCTGTTTGGTTTTATTTTCCCTATAGGAGTGTTCTGGTAGTCTCATGTCACATTGCTTTTCAGGTCTAAACCCATGTCTTTTCCTGTGTCACTATTTTCCCAGGAACAGAGCCTGATTCTGTAACTGCTGCCTATATTCAGTTTTCTAGACAGAAGCCTCTGATTTGGTTTAGTTGAACTTTTATCTCTTAAATCTTTAAATTTGAAATTGTCAAGGATTTAATATTTACTGCTAGAAGATTGAAAAAAATGCAAGTTGCTTCCATCTAGTACTGATCCTCACACATCCCCAACAGGAGATCATCTGTAGATGTGGGCTACAGGTGGGATAGTGAAAAATAGTGTCCTATTATCCCTTTAACCTTGGAGTGAAGGCAAGGCAGAAGCAGAATTTACTTTAATCCATAGGAATTGATTCCTAACTGTCAAATGATTTCACAGCCCAAGTAATCAAAAAGAGAGAAGCAGGGAAAACAGRGAACTGTGCTTCTTCTTGTATCTCTCATTACCTCAAAAACATTTKCTCATTAAGATTCTTCTCCAATGCAATACTTCTGAATTAGAGGGGGGTTCAAAAATTTATTTTAGTATCTCACACTTTGCAAGATTTCCTTAAAAGCTGAATCTATATCCCATTGCCCTCTCCTTTTGAGGGGCCAGAAATCTGGATATGTATGTTGCACCCAGTAGTAAGGAAAGGATGTCTGTGACATAATACATGAAACATTAATTAGACAGAGAATAACTGAAGGACATAAATTTGCCTTAGTTCTTTAGAATCAGAAAGTGTATATCTTCCATCTGTCAAGAGACTGCAACTCAAAGGTGATTCTGAATGGAAGTGGCTTGATCTTGAGATAATTTGTATGAAAATTTTAATGCTTTTGAAAAAGATGTCATTTCACAGTAGAGATTTTGTAACTTCTTCTACTGTAATAATTGTAAAAAAAATCATGTAGAAACAAAATATACTCTTTTGGTTTGCTAACTGCGTATCAAGGAGGAATTTCCAATATGATTCTACTTCCAAAAGAGAGAAAACAAAACTGGCTCTTGCCTCATAACTCCACTGCATAAAATGTGGTGTCCYGGTCTTAAAATTCATCATCCATCTTCAAGTCTAAATGGTAATTCAGAAAGTGAGAGCTAAGACTCCTTCAGTTTGGCATCTTACATGCAACTCTTGAAATTGGTGCTGGTCTACTCCCCTAAGAGTCAGCTCTTGTTCTTTCCTAAATAGTAACTCTWCCACAGTAAACTCATCTGGTTTTATTCTAAATTGTCTACCATTACAGAATAGCCTAGGGAATATTTTCATTGGCTTTGTGGAGAAGATTAAAACCTCTTATTTCAATAGAGACTTATCACATATGTTGGTACTTTGGCAGCTTAATGTAGAACTATGGAAAGACTGAATTTGGAAAATATGGATGCAAGATTCAATTTCCTAGACTATCTTGAAAGAGTTTTCTYGTTTGAAGAGTAAATTAAATACACTTCCATAAAGTCACAAGGGATGGAAATCCAGGAGATCTGAGTCTGGTTTACTGTGGAATTGCTTGTTCAAACATTTATCTTTAGTATTTCTAGAGAAAACAGCTCTGCCAAACAGCTCTCTAAGCAAAAGAGATTTTTTTCAGTGATTTTGATTAGTCTGTCTTGGCATCTTGCTTAAAAAAAAAAAAAAAAGCCTGTGGGCTTGGTTTACACAGGTCAGTTCCAGTTTCAGGTACAACCAATTTCAGCTGATTAAATGGCCACTGCATTTCTGGAGAGAGCATTTTTAACTTCTGCTGTAGTGGACTTGATCAATAGTCCTGAAAATCTGGCACTGAACTCTGTGAAGATGAGCACCCAAAACTGAACCATAAGATTTCAGTGCCCTTATTTGAAACCCTTGTCTTAACTGTGATTGTCATTCTTCAACTTCAAAGCAATGTACTCAGATTGTCCATGACCTACCTTACACACAGCTTCCCCAGCTTGAACATAACTTATTATTAGAGGGAATAAGTTATTTTAGTCTGAAATCCCAGAGAAATGTACTGATACCATTACTGATACCAATAATATCGATGATACTGATATTATTAGCTTGCTTCCTTGGGGAAATAGATGGTCATTTTCCTTTGTGTGCTATGTGTAATGGCACAGCAATTCAGTACATGCTCTACCAAAGCTGGCAAATAACTGCAGAAGGATCACATTTCTAGACATCCTCCAGGCTGAACTTCRTAACATTACATGTAAATAGCACAGTGGAAAGGAGCTATTTGCCCACCTAACCATAAAATTTATTTTGAACACTTGAGTTTAACACTTGCTTGTTCCAGTTTCTAGTCCACATCAGCGCCACTCAATCCCATCTTGGGCTTTATTGGGCTTTCTGCCTTCTTCAGAAGGTGCTTTGTGCTCTAGTGACTATATAGAAAGCCAAGGCTCCTAAATTAAATTTGCAATATATATCACAGAAACACAGAATGGGTTAGGTTGGAAGGGACCACAGTGGGTCATCTGGTCCAACCTCCCTGCTCAAGCAGTGTCATCCTAGAGCACRTTGCACAGGATTTTATCCAGAGGGCATGAGTAGCTCCAGTGARGGACACTCCACAATCTCTGTGGCCAATCTCTTCCAGTGCTCGGTCACGCACACAATAGGCCACAAGGAAGGGCACACTGCTGGCTCACAGACAGCTTGGTGTCCACCAGAACCCCYGGATCCTTCTCCCCAGAGCTGTTTCCCACCAGATCAGCCTCCTCCCTGTGCTGGTGCAAGGGGTTGTTCTTCCCCAGGCGCAGGACCCTGCATTTGCCTTTGTTGAATTTCAGACATTTCTTCTCTGCTCATTGCTTCAGCATGCTGAGGTCCTTCCAAAGGGCTGCACAGCACTCCAGGGAATCAGCCACTCCTCCCAGCTGTGTACTGTCAGCAAACTTGCTTCCCTCATTCAGGTCATTTATGAACAAGTTAAAMAGCACAGGACTCAGCACTGAACTCYGGGGGACACCACTCGTGGCAGACCACCAACTGCTCTGTGCCACTGAGGCAGACCCTCAAATGAGTAAATTAATCAGAGACAATCTCAATCTCTCCTCCCTGCCCTGATCACCCAAATTTTTTGAAAGTCCTCAAATCCTGCAGTGGGATTTTAAGCTGKTTTTTTCAGGTTTCAGACTCAGCCTGCAATCAGTCTGTAATAATTTTTCATGTCTTTTCCTAATAYGCCTTTTTGTCTTCAGAGCCTGGCAAGCCCTGAAGAGACAGATCCCTGGCTTAGCCAGTAGGAGAAATCCACCTCCTTATACCTTCACAGTAAAATCTTAAGCCTTTTACTGATTTGAATAAAGCCATTTTCAATCCTGCCATCAAGGGACACTGCAAAACAGAAAGAATTTCTCTCAAAACACTTTGTGGGGATATGTGAACRTGTGCCTGATTGTAAAGCTCTCTCAGCCCTGGGGAGAGGGAAGCAAACAGGAATTATGCATTGATATCAGACAGCATAAAAAAGCTATGCCAGATTTCAGGCAGATTGCATTTTCCTGTCTTTTTAAATCTCTGTTGGGGGAGAGAATGGAGATTTGTGCCTGAATTGTTTGCTTTCCTCCTTGTCATTACCCATATAACAGTTTAAACTCTTCCCTTCTTAATCTGAGGTGACTTACAGAGGTTTCCTATCAAACACAGACACTATACAACACTATATTAGATTATACACTTTGTCAGAAAATTGGCACTTTATATACTAAATGATAGCCTGTCCTCTGCAACCATGCTATCATTCTTGCTCTAAGATCTTGTCAGAGCCTATAAATTAAGTGGGATTTGGCCCTGGAGTTATATGAAAGGGAGGGCTGTAGGAAACAAGAGGATGCTGCCTAACTCACAGGACTTATTTAAAGAAAAATTCTCTTCCATCTGACCCAGGGCTATCATCTCACCACAGGCTGCCTATTTTAACCTGTACATTACAGAATGAGCAGCAGCATTAGGCTACCACCTCGTGCTGTTCCCTGACGACTGCATGTTTAGTGTCTCCATCTGCAGGAACTGCATCTCCTATTGTGATGCCACGCCATCCAAGCTAAAAGAGTAGTATGCATCTCCAAGTATGCATCAGATCTGAAACTATAGCCTTGACTGCAGCTCATCTCCACAAAGCAGTAGGTCATTGCTTTGAGAAGCTGAGACACCACTGCTCAGAAATAGCACCCAAGTTGGTGCAGGAAAAGGAGGATACAGTGAGCCAGATCAGCTCTCTAACACACTCCCAGGTACATTTTTACCCCAGGAGGGGAACTGAGGAATCCTTGCACTGAAGCCCTTGCTAGCCACTCCTGAGGATGTGGAGGAAGCCCTTTGACACTGTCTGTAACTAGAAAGACTCAGTCAGAAAATGGACAGAAGAACAATGCTCTGATGCATGGGACCTCCAGCTGCTTTCATTTAGCAGTGAATATCTCACAGTAACTGGGATAACTCTGACTATAATTTGGTCTGGCAGCCTCCCCAGAAGAACKAAATGCTGTCTTCACACCTGCAGGTATGTTTACTTCAGGGGCAGGTCGCTGAACCATCTACAGAGTTCTTTGCTATTCTTAAAAAAGGACACATCCAATTTCAAAGTAATTATTAGGCTTGCATGGTGCATTGGTTTCAGGYAGATAAGGTGCATGCAAACCACATGGATGATCACAGAAAACCCCAGTAGTGCTGTGCTCCTGAGCTGTTCAGGGACTCAAAGCAGCAGTAGCTTTGCTGCAGAATGCAAGTGAGGCTATATTTGTGTGCAAAATGAAGGCGAAAGAAACACAAATAAGATTATAGGAACACACAAGACCTTCTTCAGGTCTGAAACAAAAGCAATAAGACTTGGAGTTAATGAGAGAAAAGGAATATTTTTTTCAAGTGTAAATGAAGCTGGTTTGAGTAAAAAAACACCTTGTAGACAAGAGGGAGCAGGGTGTCAGAGCTGCCTGGTTGGGGCCGTACGCCCTGGGTTCAAGCCCGGCTCACGGGGCTGAGCCAGCAGCCGGCTGCCCTTCCCAAGGCAGAGCTGCTCCTCTCCCGAAAGCCCTGTCTGTCAGCSCGGATTCACGGCGCAGAGCAGGGCTAGAGAGGGCACGGAGCCTTCCTACYGCGGGCCTCCTTTAAGAGCCTTCCTGCCGCGGCCAGCCCGCAGGGGCAGCCGGYGCCCGCAGCGGCAGCGGCAGCAGCGGCGAGCGCACAGTGACRGCGCCCTCTGGCGGCAGCCGCAGCCTCAGCAGCGCCGCAGCCTGCGGAAAGCGCAGCGTGTGCTGGATTCCGGCCGTTCCTCTCGGTGCCACTGCGAGGGGATGAAGCCCAGGAGCRCAAGTATATAGGCAAGCAAAGATTTGCATTTTTAAACCTATGGAAGTGTTGAACAGATAGAACTCCAATTACAAGWCTCAGCCCAGGAACAGTGCTTATTTTCAGAAGCTTCGTGGAAAACAGGCTTTTCTGCTCTGTCATACTGGCACTTTTTGTTTGTTTGTTTGTTTTATATGGCAATGGATGCCGCAAGCTGAAAATAAATGTTTTCCTGGCTCTAAGTTAATGCCCACATACCAGTCTCACCAGCATGAAAACTCTTAATACAGAATAATACAGCATAATACAGAACAGGGACTCCCATAATGCCTTTAATCTGGAGATCTCCAGACACTTTATACAGCCCTCTGGTAAGGTAAAGAGTACCATAGTAAAGGAGATATTCATATATATGGGACAGCTGTAGAGAGGCCAAGAGGCTTGTAAGTTGAAGTATAGAGAGGAATATTGGGTTTTTTCTCTTCTTCCTACAGAAAGGACAGACTCACAAATACCAGAAGCCACATGCCAGACTTGCCAGATTTTCTTCTCACACTGTCATYAACTACAGGTCACAAGGGGTTTATCAACAGAGGATCATGGAATGGTGATTCTGTGTTGGAAGGAAAGGCATCTCTAGAGGTCATTTGGTTCAACCCCACTGCTGCTCAAGCAGGGCCACTTAGAGCYGGTTGCCCAGGACTCTGCATTCTCTGTTAATGCTTCATCACCGTACTGTAAAAAAACAATTTCCTGATGTTCAGATCACATCCTGTGTTTCRGTTTGYGCCCATTGCCTATTGTCCTGTCAAGCATATTCTTGCATGTTGTAATGTACACTGATATTCCACATTTCATGGCACACAAGCCTTTTCTACATCCAAAAATGGCCCATCTGTACTGKCCATTTGGATGCTTTAACATAAGACCCTGTTGCTGTGTGCAGAARCACTTGACCAATAACCTGTTAGAGAGAATACCTATCCTTCACAAGGGAGTTAGTATGTTTTGYTTTGTTTATATGGGAGTCAGGCAAACAAGAAGAGTTTTCAAAAACTTAGTGAAATGTTGCTGTGAAAGCTTTCTTTGCCAGTGGGATGGTTTCTAATACATTAATAATTGTAGCTGTGTATTTTCAGTTCTCAGCCTTTGCTCTGGCACATCTGCCAGGGGTTTGCTGGCAGCCTTGAGCTTGCACTGACTGTGCACTGAATCAAGAAAAGGCAAGTGGGGCCAGAAGCAGAGGCTGCACATATATATGCTCAACACAACCTCAGCAAACAGAATACTGCCAAAGGAATGTGGTGACATGGTATTGCTGATTTGGAGGGCAGGCAGGCAGTGCCTGTCACAAGACTTCAATCTATACAGAATATAGAATTAGACATTTTAAAAGTAAAAAAAAATCTGCTAGAACATACCCAACTAACAATYCTTGAATTCAGTCATGTACCTTTTACACCAGAGAAACTCAGCTGAAGCCAGAAGACAAGCAATAGGCATCATTTGAATTCACAAGCCTGTAACTGAATGAGGACCTTACTCTCACCTGTCTGGGTGAGACTGAAACAAGGTGGCTGGAGAGCTAAAATAATAAGAATAATAMTCTAAATATACAGAGTCAGTTCAGACTCAAGCTACCACATGGCACCTGAGTCCCACTGGCTGTTCAGGTACAGGCTCACCGCTCAAAGCAAATGAGAAGACCTCAGCTTACCTCACAGTCAAAAACACTGACGTTATACTAAAACTTTTTGTGTTTCTTGGACCTAAGAGTACCTAATTCTACCCCTAACCTTAGCATACATGTGATTTTTTTTTTTTTTCTCACCAGGTCAATAATATTCCTACTGAACTCCCTGAAGTGGATCTAATTAAGCCAGGCAAGCTGTTTTACATTAGCTGGATTTCACTCTTCACAAAATACACATACTTCTTCAAGAATTTGTGTGGTTTGCTTTGAATACCCAATATTAAAAATTAAACACTTCTCACTGGTTTCTTTTAAGTAAGTCATAAAGAAACCCACAGCAAGTGCATGAACAATCAAAGAAAAAGAGAACAGAAGAAAATTGTGTTAAAAGATATCTGTCAGAAACTCTTCACTTGTTTTTATATTGATCTCTCCAGAATCARCCTGGTAGAGCTGGGACAAGGACCTTGATCCCTAGAAGAAGATATCAGCAACATTTCAAGCTATAAGATTCACAGCAGGWTTTACTGTTGCTATGGTTATTCAAATCTTCTTTGCAACAGGAGAGAAATAAATTCTCCAGGTGTCTGCAACACAAAATAACACAGCCATCTCACTGTCAGGCTCTCCACATGGGGGTGGGCTTTCTCAGCATCACCCTAAATCTAAACATCAAATATCAAATGGAGGTTATTTAAATATTTAATAGAAATTAAAAGCAATAATGGAAGAAAGGAAGGAGAGGAAGGAGAGGAAGGAAAGGGAAGGAAGGGAAGGGAAGGGAAGGAAGGAAGGAAGGAAGGAAGGAAGGAAGGAAGGAAG